>CAUYON010038071.1:0-26048 GCA_963573935.1 Arctocebus calabarensis
GCACAGAAAGAGGGGGATGGGAGCAATACAGGTGTACAGTAGGATATTTTGACCCAACCTTAAGAGCCCCCAACCTCTGGGGGTGCCTGGTTGGGTGATTAGGTCAGCAGCTCTTTGCCAGCCTGTTTGGACACAGTACCCCACCTCCACCAAGTAGAGAGGAAAGACAAAAAGTCAAATCAATGCAATAAGTCAAATCAAAACAAGCAAACCAAAAACTTTACAGGATAAGATTGGGAAAAAAAAATAATTACTATGGGTACAAACACTAGCAAAATTGAAGTCTAATTGTTGAAAAAGGCAACAATGAAAAATTATATTTAAACTAGAAAAATGAAGCAATAAAAAAAGAAAAGAAAAATCTTTAAGGAAAATGTTGAAATTAAAAATAAAATAACAATAAGGAAAAGAAACAAACAACAACAACAAAAAAAAAAAAAACCCACAAAGCAAAACAAAACCAAGAAACAAAGCACTATATATATCTTGCTGATATTGTCTGGACAAGAGGTGATCTTCTGGGGTATGATATGGTAATCGCAATGTTGATATGGCTGAACCAAATGGAGACCGGAGGCCTCTAATGATTTCTCAAACCCTGCAGGGTGGAGAGCTTAAATCCTCCTCAGTCTGTTCAGAAGGCACTCTAAATTGCTAACTTGGGCTAAGCAGAAGCTTTCCCAGGAAAGCGCTTGTCGCTGGGATCACTCCTTAAGTGGCTATCCACTTACCCAGTGTGCCAAAACCTGTCTCGCCCAATGCCCCTGAGGGCTAAGGCTGCAAGGCGTCTCAGTCCCCGCCTTTAAGCTGCTCAGTCACTAGATTACTCACTCCTGCCCAACGCTTGTTCTGCGACCCTGAGGGTGGAGCTTGCCGGGGCATTTCTACAATGGCTCCGCATGGCCCACAACCAAACACTAGTAGCTCCATCTGGCTCGGTGGCTCAGTCTGGAGCCCTAGATAGTCAAAAACCCCCACACTCTTGCCCCAGTTCTCCCAAGGCAGTTCAACTGAGTGCCAAGTCTGAAAAAAGCCCAAACAGCTCACAGGTAAGGCCTTTCCAGTTTGCAATCTCACTGCTGCTGTAGTCACAGCTGCTGGCAGGATTAGACCAAAGGAACACATGCAACCACTTGCCAGATCTCCACTGCTTTTGCCTTCCTCAAGGGGACCAGAAGTCTCATGCTGTCTCCCTGTATCCCCAAAGGGTAGTTTCTGGACAGATCTCGCCAGCCAGAGATGCCTGAATTCTTCTCTCCCCAGTCTCACCGTGCCCAGTTTCAAGGAAGCTGCCATCTTGACTCCTCCCCATAGTGAGTTATTTATTAATTCATTAAAAAATCCCGTGTAAGCCTCAACAAACTGTGGTCATTGTCACAAAGCAGAAGGGCAGGGTGTTCTCTGAGAGCACATCCTGGGAGGGTGGGTGACTGGCCTGGTCTGAAAGTTTAGTAAAGACTTCTAAGCAGAAATGACATTTGAATTACAAAACCCAAGGATGAGTGAGGATTAGCTGTGTAGTCGCATTTTGCAGATAAAACACTAAAGGTCTGAGAGGTCGCATAACTTTTTCAAAACCCCCCCCCAGATTTGGACCTCCATTTTTCTAACTCCAAATCTGCTGTTCTTTCCCTCAAGCTAGTGTTTTTAGATTGGAATATACTTCAAAACTGTCATGAGGGCTTTTGGAAAATCTGTGTGCTGGGGTTCCTTCAAGAGATTCTGATTCCGTAAGCTTGAGTGGAACAAGAGAAATGAACGTGTATTTAAAACAGCTCTCAAGTGATTTGGGGTGCAACTCTAATACCACTGTGTAGATCTTTCTGCTGTTCGATCCCAGAACTTAGTGACAGCATGACACTGTGGAAGAAAACGCAACTAGGATTTAAGGTGCTGCTGTGTCACCAACTGCGTGATCGCAGGGAAGTGTCAGATCGCCTGATCCTCAGTCTCTCTGTGAGGACATGACTCCCTCAGCACTTTCCAGATCTGCCTGCACGTTGAAGTCACCTGGAAAGTTTTAAAAAAATTGTTCCTATGCCTCACTTCCAAACAACTGCTCCAGAGTCTCTGGGGAAAGAACCCAGGCTTAGGTATTTCACTAGAAGTTTCCAGCTGATTTAGCACTAGATGATCTCAGAGGTCCCTTCTGACTTGGAAATCCTCTGCATGCATCTCTATGAAATCCTTCATCCCTTCCTGCCTGGACACATCACAGCAGAACTGAGAACCAGGAACTTTACAGAAGGCTCAGTTTAGGGGGCGGGGACTGGGGCATGAGGCGGTGCCAAGACCTGCTGCTTTCCTCTGGCAGTGCCTTTGTGAAAACAGTAACTTTTTTTTTCCTGACTGATTTATGTGACAGCTGGAAAGAGGCCCCCAGTACAGCCTGTTCCTCCCCTTGGAACTATATTAACATAAATATGTGCACGGGGTCTTCAGCTCCGTTCCTTTCTGTGTCCAGGAGGCTTAAGGGGCCTTGAAAGCTGGAGGCTGAAGAGAAACCAGAGGAGAGGAAGTGCTGTGAGAGGCACAAGAATGGAAAGGGAGAAAGGACAGGACGTTGCTAAGAGACAATGTCAAGCTGGGCCATGGGATTAACGGCCAGTATCAAAGCAAGGACTAAATGGCATGTTCATCCAGTAGGGCTTTTTCCAAGTCTGAGCAGAGGGTGAGATTATCAAAGTCATTCCATTCCAAATCAGGTGTAAAAAACCCCTTTCCTTCGGGAAAGGTGGGACCAAAATATTAAGTGAAAGTTAAGTGATTTGTTTTTTTAATTATGTCTTCTAGCTTGGGGTAAAGTAAACTGGATTCTTTGCTGGAAATTCTCGCAGTCTACAACATACCGACAAGCACTGAGGATCACTGACTGACAGACAGAGCTTGCACACCTGCTGAAATTATTTGCAACCTTTTTATTTAGAGGCTGTCGAGTATTTTCTGAGGCACTTTGGGAAACCCTGGTATAAAAAAGTCTACTATTTAATATTACTGTGCTAAGGGCACAGTAGTTATTGCACATGAATTATTTCATTTAATCTCACCAGCAACCACCCCATGAGTTTTAGTACTTTTATTTCCTTCTTTGCACGGGGAAGAAGGTAAGCATAGGCACAAGTCATTTGTCCAAGGTGGCGCCACCGGCCGGGAATGGAAGGGACTTGGGCTCTGCAGTTAACAGAGCCTTGGACTTAAGCCTTGGTCCTGCCATTTGCTGTATGGACATGTTTGGGCAAGTTAATTGCAATCTCTGAGCCTTGGTTTCCTTATGTGCAAAATAAAGAGAATAAAATGTATCATGTAGAGTTGCTGAGGTTGGAGGTAATAATATATTAAGTGCCCCATAAACAATGATAGATATCTTATATTTAATGAGTTTATGGGGGTGTCTAGAAAAGAATATATGTTTCAGTTAAATCATATGAATTAGGTAGTAGGATCACATGTGTGTCAGGGTGGGTAAATGATAAACTTCTCCAAAGAAAAGGAAAATGCTCTTGCTATTTTTCAGGCCAAACTTGCTTGTTCTCAATCACCAGCTGGCAACAGAGCATCTTCCTTTGGAGTTTATAAAAGCAGAGGTGGTGAGCTTGGATACCTAATGGGATAGGCTTCTGCTTGGAGCACAGGTTGGGAAGGAATCAGTGGCTCCAAGCTTGCTGGCCATCAGAACCCTTAAGGATCTTGTTAAAACAGATTCCTAAGTCCAGGCCACGGTGATTCCATGTCTACTGGCCTGCGATGGCTCCCAGGAATGAGAACTTCTAGCTGATTCTGATTGTTAGACTGCTTCTAAAACCACTGGACCCAATGAAAGCTTGGGAAGTCTTTCTCATTAGTTACCCGACAGGGTATCAGAGGAGCCCACCGGAATTACTTCTGGAGTTCAAATAGTCTGTGGCCTTTCCTTGCGCAAGTGTACAATATCTTAGTTATTTGGGGGACAAATTTTCTCTGTGCTTTGTGATCAGTAGAGTGGCCTGGGTAGGTGAGATAAAGAATAATGTGAGCAGTAGTTTGTGTGACAATAATAGCATAGGCTTGGGAACTAGAAAGACCTGGGTTTGAATCCCAGTGCTGGTGAGGGAGGGACTTACCCCACCATTCAGCTGGGACAGTAGAAAGCATAAGGAGTATATAGAGAACGGACCCTCCCTAAAGAGCCATGGTATTCTGACAGTCTGTCTGTGCCACCACCTTTTTGAACAAGTGAGAAGCCACACTAGGGAAATAATATCCTGAATCACATTTGAGCAATTGTTTTCACAACAAAAGGAAACAAAACCATTTCTGTATTCTTCCACATAGACATATTTTCATTTTCTTGAATAAAATACAAGTGAGTAGCACATTATGGTTTACTCAATCTTGATTTCTCCATCAAATAGACCTAAAAATCACTAAAAGATAATTCTTATTTTTTTCTTAAAAAGGTGATGATTTCAAACTTCCTAATATTTACATTAACCTTTTCTCTTAGGGGCAGGAAAGGCTAACTTTGGCCACTGTGTCAGCTAACAGTTTCAACATACTCTCTGAAATATTTCATACTTCAAAATTAAGTTCTTTGCTAAAATTTGACTGTAGTAAAGTACTTACTGAAAAAAATAAATTCTAGTACTGCCTGTTGCTAGCTGTATAATCATAGGCATTATTTTCAAACTCTCTGAACCTCAGTTTCTTCATCTCTAATTCAAGAATAACAACGGCATCCAATTTTAATGGATTAAGTTGGAGAACACACATCAAGTGCTGTGAAAACCTTACTTGTAAATGCTGTTATCTTGGTAAGCAGTTGCAGTCATTATCATTATTTCCTCCCAATTTAGTTTACTTAGTACCTATATGACTTTGGGCAAGTAAATGTACTTTCCTGAGCCTCATTTTCCTCTTTTGGTAAATAGGAATACTGATGCCTACCCACAGTGTTGGTGTAACCATTAAATGAGAAAATAATGCATGTAAAACACCACTGAACTTGATGGCCCATAGGTCTTTTATTTGCAAGACTGATGGGTACTCTTTGTACTTGGATCTCTTAAGTCATTTATTCATTTGAAAACACATGTCAGGATCCCCTACACACAGACACACACACACACCCCAATATGAAAGAAAGCACTTGCTAGAAAAGCTTCTTCGTACATTGTGCCTTGGTTGAAAACACAGTGCCCTGGATAGGGTGTCACCTCTTTCTTCTCTGAAGGAGGCATCCTGTTATGAGGTATGGTGCAGGAGGCAGGTGTTGGGAAGTGAGTCCTGGACCCATCCTGTGCCTGTGGGATTTGTGCCACCATGGTTTTTCATCCATGGTGGTTGACTGCCACCAAGCATCATGCTAGCTGCTAAGAACAGAGTGACAAGCCAATAGGTACAATCTCTGCCCTCCTCGAGGTTCTAGATAACAGAAAGGACTCCCCCTTTTTTGATGTGAAGGAGTATATCTGGCAGAGGCTGGAGAGGGGGAGAAAAGGGCACACTTGAAGAAAATACTGATGAAATGTAACGGGAAAGAAGAGATATAGAGAGAAGAGATTGGAGAGGTTAATCTGGGTGCCATAAGCAGGGCTCCGATGTCATGCTAAGGATTCCATAAGGACATGGGACCCACTGAAAAGGCAGGAGGTGATGTGATCAGACTTGGGTTTTAAAAAGACCACTCTGGCTGCTTTGTGGGGTAAAAGCATGTGTGTAGAGTGAGGTAGTAAAGGAATACTTAGCGTTTCTTATGTATGGTACCACAATAATTGCTTCATCCTGATAGTGTGAAAACAAGGACAGTAGGAAAGTCAGGACGGCAGGGGACTGTGAGGTCAAACATGGCCATTGCTTACCAGGCACTTAGCAATACTAGGTATGGTGCACAGCAGAGATGTGACACATGATGTCTACGGTAAGCAGGTTTCTAAGATGTGGCCAGTGGGCCTCACCTCCTCGTGTTCACTCCCCTGTGAAATCCCCTCCCCTTGAGGATGGGCTGGATCTAGTGACAGATCTAGAAAGCAGAATACAGCAAAAGTAATGCGATGGCACTTCCATTCCTGTGCTACAAAAGACTGACTCCCATCTTGCTGGTCATCTCTCCCTCCTTTCTCCCACTCTCTTGGTCTGATGAAGAGGAGAGGAGACGCCTATGTAGCAAGGAATTGAGGGCGGCCCCCCGTCAGCCACTGACAACTGACGCCTTCAGTTCAACACCTGGGGAGGAATGGAATCCTGCCAGCAGTCACTGAGTGAGACTGGAAACAGGTCCAGCCCCTGGTGGGAGGACTCCAGCTCCAGCCAGCACCTTCCTTATAGCCTTTGCGAGACCCCATAACAAGGATTCAGGTAAGCTGTGCCTGACTTCCTGACCCACAGAAACTGTGAGATGAGAAATGTGTGTTGTTTTAAGCTACTACATTCTGGGCTAATTTGTAACACAGCAACATAGAACTATGGTATATTACACGATGTCACAGAAAATGAGAGAGGGCACAATATAGAGAAGAAGGGTTGCAAAGTGCTGTCACACGTGGCAGGAGATCAAAGATAACCTAGGATAGAGGAAAGAGAAAGAAAGAGAAGGAAAGTGAAAGCCTTGAGTCTGGTGAGGAGGCAAGTCCTGGAATTTGCAAGGAAGCAATGGGAGCTGGCTGGGGTGGGTGGGAGCAGAAAGGTTCCGTGTTCCATGGGTGCATGTGAAGATGCTATCAAATGGAAGTCACAATGACTGTTGCAGGTGGAAGTGTGACCTTTTAAGAATGAACAATGCATCTGTTTTTACTTTCTATTTCTTGTTCAAATTCTTGCGTCAATCTTATGGCCCTGTGATTCTAAAAGCATCCATTAATGAATTTAACATCTGGCTATGCAATGCAGATCCAAATCCTTTTTTTTTTTTTTTTTTTTCTGAAGATAGAGTATTACTCTGTCACCCTGGGTAGAATGCCCTGGCATCGTAGCTCACAGCAACCTCAAACTATTGGGCTCAAGTAATCCTCTTGTGTCAGCGTCCTGAGTAGCTGGGGCTAAAGGTGCCTACCACAATGCCTGGCTATTTTTTGAGATGGAGTCTCACTCTTGCTCAGGGTGGTCTTGAACTCCTAAGCTCAAGCAATCCACCTGCCTGGGCCTCCCAGAATGCTAGGATTACAGTCGTGAGCCACCATGCCCTACCCAGATCCAAATTTTTCATTCTCTTTCTCTGGATTCTATTCCCAGTGATACACTTCCTATGCCCTTGAAGTGCATCTTTTCTACGCATTCTTGTATGTTTTTGGAGCTGACTTGGGAATAATGAGGAAAGTCTACACATGGTGACCTGGGAGTGTGAGTCAGAGTATTCATCGGTTCAGAATCAAGTTTAAGTTGCTTGAGTTTGTTATCTGTGAAAGACTTCATGGACTGTTGCATGACACCTCAGGTACTTCTCTCTAGCCTTAGCTGTTCACTTTGAGCTTGGAGCGAGGTAGATATTAAAGGACTTGGAGCTGCCAGTTACATTGCTGTGTGGCTTTAAGGAAATAACTTAAACTTTCTGAGCCACAGTATCCTTTATTGCAAATTGTGGGTAGTAATACCTTTCTCTTGAAGTTGTTTTGAGTAGGATGAAGGGAGCTGATGTATGAAAGGAGTTGAGCAAGGGCTTGGCACAAACCCTTTTCTGAACTCCTACCTGCTGTGATAAAGCAGATAACTTTCTCGGGTTTTCTCACCTGCATAGCAAACCTGAAAACACTCTTAGAGGCTGCCAGGCCAGCTGCCTGAGACATGTCATAAACAGCCTAGGGAGGCAATTTGCTTTCAAAGAGAAATAGGCAGGAATCAAAACAAGGCGGCAAGCAGCAGGCCCAGCCCTGAGCCAGGACAAATTCGGCACTTGGCAGTGGCAACAAGCAAGATGAGCACCGCCCAAAGAGTATGTCTCTGCAGGACCTCACAAGCTCAGGACCATCCCGAAACCCTGCACTTGTGAGGAAGATATGTCAGGGTTACCCATGGCACCTGCACCGGCCTATTCTAAAATCAGAGTTGCCTGAAATTACCCTGCTCTGATTTAATTATTTAAATGCCATCAAGACCTGCACCTCCTTCTGTCAATAAAGTATGTTTTCTCTCTTTAATCCTCTTTCGAGTGGGGTGGAACAGATGCAGGGGCTGCCTGAGAAAAGTATGCAGGACACTAAACAGCTGTCACCAGCACTTCATCACAATGAAATTTAGAAAATGACTTGATGCTGGCTGCTGGCATCTGGCTTAAAATCTAGGAGTCTTCACCATGACGCTTATTTCTGTATTTTCTTTCTGGAAGATAGTCATTGGGTTCCTCCTGGACCATAGATCCTGGCCTCCTACCCTGGGCTGTGATACGGCTGGATTAATTTTACTTTTAAGCTTGCAGTAATGAAATGATTGCTCCTCAGAGTGGCCCTCCCTTATAACCCTGTCTAGATGTCCCCTTTCTTCCATTCCTGGAGTGGTTACTTGCTACCTCAACAGCCTGTTATATGGTTTTCTCAGCACTTCCTGACAATATTTTGTTTATCTATATTTATACCATGGTGGCAACTCCATCTTACCCACTAATCTCTGTGTCCTCATCCACCTAATGATGAAGGAATAGTTATTATTCCCATTTTACAGAGGAGAAGACTAAGGCCCAAATAAATCAGATAGGTCATAGCACTAGTTAGTGGTGGAACCTGGATTAAAATCAGGATACAAGGCTACACTGTCCAATATGGTAGCCCCTAGCCACATGTGGCTATTAAGCACTTGAATTAAGGCTATTCCAACTGGATTTTGAAACCTTTGTTTTATATATATATAAAATATATATATAAAACAAAGGTTTTGTTTTTTGTTTTTTTTTTGGTGACAGTCTCACTCTGTTGCCCTGGGTTGAGTGCTATGGCATCATAGCTCACAGCAACTTCAAACTCAGACTCAAGCGATCTTCCTGCCTCAGCCTCCTGAGTAGCTGGGACTAGAGGTCCCTATCACAATCCCTGGCTAATTTTTTTATTTTTGAGTAGAGATGGGGTCTTGCTCTATTTTAGGCTGGTCTCAAACTCCTGAGTTTGAGCAATCCACCCACCTTGGCCTCCCAGAGTGCTGTGCCCAGCCTACGAAATAATTTTTAAAAATCTCATTAGTGATTTTTCTATATTGACTATATAATAAAATGATACTCTTTCATATACTGTGTTAAGTAAAATAGAATATTAAAATTAATCTCAATTGTTTCCTTTTACTCCTACAATGTGGTTACCAGAAATCTTAAAATTATATACTGAAGTATTTACCCACTGAAGTACTTCTGTTAGCCAGCATTGGTCTATACTTTTAGTAACTCTGGATAGTAAGACCTGAAATAGTATCCCTATTAGTGCTAATGATAACAATGAATTCAGCATTCATCCAAATTACTTCCCTCTTCTGCTTTCAAAATAATACTTATTGGGCAGTGCCTGTGGCTCAAGGGAGTAGGGCACTGGCCCCATATGCTGGAGGTGGTGGGTTCAAACTCAGCCCCGGACAAAACCACACACACAAAAAAATACTTATTAAACAAGAACAAAAAGGAAATTGCCCTTTAATTTGACCATACATACATTAGGTATCTACTCTGTGCAGTCCACTGTGCAAGGAGCTTTTTAATGCATTTAGAACCTGAATCAATCAGGGAGCAACAGAAACGCAACCTCAACTACCTTAAGCAAAGAAATAAAAGGGGATGGTTAGTGGGAAGAATTTTAGAGTAGCTCATGTATTTGAAGGAAAAGTTGAATGAACAAAGCCAAAGACAAGATCCAAAATCCACTCTCCCCTTCTCTTCGTTCTTCATTTCCTTGTACCACCTTCCTCTCATGGCCAGCATTGGGATTAATAGCAGCTTCCAGGCTCACTCCTCCCAGGTTCCTTGCCAGAGTCAAAGGCATGAACTCTAAACAGCACTCTTCTTAGCCTGTGTTGATCATGTGTGAATCTCCTGGGCTGGTCTCAGGTGATACCTTCAGAGGTAAGTGTGCTAAACCGATTGGCAAAGGCAAAGGATGAAAGCCAGGAAAAGAATATTTCCCAGATCAAGAGAGATTATTTTCTGATAAAAGGAGGCATGCTGACCAGACAGGGTGTTACATTCCCAGTGCCTTTTTGAATGGCATCATCTTCTCTATGAGAATGAACTTGAGAAATTATAAAAGTCTTGATTAAAAGTAAAGATGAAGGTACTGGTACTAAAGCTCCAAGACATTAGATAAATTCAACAGAAAAATAGAGAATAGAAGTCTTTTTGTAGGTGGCGCATGAAAATAAATAAGAAATTCGAACATGAAAGTCCCTTTAAAAGTGCCTGCCTTTGTCTGTTATGCCTGTTCAAGACAGCAACCATTGAATGCAGACACTGGAACAATGAACATACTTGGCTTCTTAAGTTGGAATATTGCTACTAACAATTTCTTGAATACTAACGGTATAGAACATAAAATTAAAAACAACGCTCTTAGTAGCCTGTGTTGATCATATGTGGAACTCCTGAGTTGGTCGCAGGTGATACCTTGTCTGATCTACTAGACAAATAATCTCATCTAGGTAATATTTTCCTTTGAACAACATGCCCCTATAAAAAGTCCCTTTGAGGAAACTAGAAACTTCCATTTATAGTCAAAATGTCTTCCTTTTTCTCAGATAAGAGACTCACTGGTTCTACATAAGAGAATGTGTTTCTTCTTCATTTGGGGTTCAAATCCCAAACCCTCATGACATAAAGTTGTCAACTTTATTGTCTGCCATCTTATCGATACCTCTGATATCTAAGAGCGTATCTTTCCTTTGTCACTTACTCATGGCAGTCACATTTGGATGCATTTCATTAAAACTGAGAAAATTGGGCTTCAGGTCTTGAAACATAGTTATAGTTGAATATGCAGACACTAAAGAGATCTTAGAGTAATTTATAAACCAATCTATCCATGCCCTGGGAACCCAATGGATATCTTGAAATACATATTTTATATTTCTATTTGAGCATGTGCTCAAATTCATTATTCATTCATTCCTTTATATCTGAAAATATAAGGATGAGTTTGCCATCTTAGTTTCTTTCTAGCTACTCAGTTTCACAGAGACAAAGATGTGAAACTCTTTTCGGCTCAGATGGTAAGGTCTTGTCTAAACTATAGGAGTAGAAAGAGCTGCTCTTTGCTATGCATGCCTGAAGCATTATGAAAATAAGAGTCAGGTTTTTTGGCTGGGAAGATTTCATTTGGGGGAAAGGGCTGGGGAGAAGAGTTGTCTTAGGAGGCAACTCAGGTCTGGTGTACATTGTACCTAACCAACACATTCACACTGGTAGGAGCCTCTGAGCCTGGGTTTCCACTACCTCATCTTCATGGTGCTTCACAGAGGCCAGAGACGGGTAGGCACAAAAGACAGCCTTTACATAATAAGTTTCCTTCAGCGGTATGGCATGGTCAGACAGCACTTGAGAGTTTTATTTGTATCAGCCCTCATTACACAGTTTTTCTGATTTGTAGCAAATAAATGCTTCATACAAATCATTAAAAGCCATTCTCAAATGTATGTAACCTCTTTGGAATGAAGATCAGTAGAGACATCAAAAAAAGAGGGAGGTGGTAGTTGGGGGGGATATGTTTTCCTCCCTGAAACTTTCACATTTAATTAAATCTGTGAATTAAACATTTTTACCCTTCTAATTTTAAATCCTGGCCAATTGGTACTTTGCCTTTCTGGCACAAGAGGTAGCCCTACATGTCTGGCTTTGCAGGTAATGGTGAGTCATTGTTGTAAATGAATGGGAGGGAAGAAAATACACACACACACACACACACACACAAGTTCTCCATCTTACTGCAGAAACAGTGTCATTTCTGAAACAGTCAGTAATTTCTAGATAAACGCACTGCCAGTTTTATCTTAAAGGGACCATTACATGGTTTTACTTGCAATCATTTACAATTTTTGCATCTAAGGTTTTTTCACAGCATAGGAAAGAATGGAGTTGATCATCCATCCAATGACAAATATCCTTTGTAATTATTTGCTTGTATAAAACGGTGTCTATGCTGCCAATGATCACCAGATAGGAATACACAGTTCAGAATATTTCTTGAACTGTTCAGTTTGATTTCAGACATTGAAAGAACCATAGCTTTTAGCAATAAAATTCTCCATTAAATTCTTCTGGTTTGATTCATATATAATATTTTTCCTATTCTAAAAGATATAAGAGAATTTTCTTCTAGGATATGCCTCACAACTTGGCCTTGATGCCCTGAGTATCTGGAAAACAAATAATTTGCTTGTCTTTATCCAGAATTGAGAGAAGAAATAATTCGGTATTAAATGACTAAGATTTTTCTTCCAGTAATAAACATTGGGCTGAGTAAATATTATTTATCAGAAATCCCCAAAGTATAGGGCAGGCTGTTTGGGAGTCAGGGTTCCCTCTGGTATTCCCACCCCAGGGTTTTGAACATGCTGCTGTCTCTCCCCTCCCATTTCTCTGGCTACCTCCTATCCCTTGTTTCTTAGTTGAATATCACTTCCCTGACACTTCCACGCCTAGTCCTCATGGCATATACTTTATTTTTCTTGAGAACATTGTAATTCACTGATCAGGTAAGTGATTATGCTCTTCCCTGGGAAGTTACTGTGAAGTGGGAGTAGCTACAGTGCAGAGCACCGAGCCCCACACATAGTATGTACTTTGTAAATATTTTATTGAAGGAATTAATTGATTCACCAATGCTGCATTTAGTCCTGGGGCAAAGGGTACCAAACTTAGATCCTAACTGGGTCCAAGACACCCCACAGAGATCAAATTATCCATCCTCTGCCTCAAGATAAGACTATATCTGGTCTTGTTATTTAAAAATTTCAACTCACATAAGGGGATGACCAACATGAGGTGAGGATTTGGGGGGGCTTTCTTGAAAGCTGCTATCCTAGGCACCAATATATACTGGCAGTTTTCAGAGCCTGTGTTGGAACCTGTGTTGGATGGAGATGATGCTCTGGGCAGAGGCTATCAAAGACTGGATTACATTTCCTTCCCATTGTGAGTTAAGCTGGCCTGTGCTGACTGCTGACACAATTGTGTGACTTCAAGGCTATGTCATAAAAGGCACTATACCTCCCACCTTAGTCTATTAGATAACTTGCTCTGCGAAAATCCAGCCACCATGCTGGAAGACACATAACAACCACAGAAAGTCTCCAGTGGAAAGGAACTGAGTTGCCCCCAGCATCATCTTGCAGTCATGTGAGCAAGCCTCCTGGGAAGTGGACCCTCCAGCCCCGAGTTACTTAAGAGCACTATGCTCATGGTTTCTTTGACCCACGCAGAAATGGAAATACATCAGAGGTAGTTTCAAATGCTTCATATTTTGCCAATATCCTTTTCAGAAAATAGGCAAAGTTACTTTTGTTCATTAAATATTGGTTGGAAAATCATACTTTGAGTATTCATTGCAACTAGAGTCATAACAATAAATTCTATATTCCTTCCCTATTCAATTAAAATAAGCTTCTTGGCTTAAAGGTTCAAAAACCTCAATCCATTCAGCAAACTTGTCTCCATATAGAGGGTGCCAAAAAAAAAAAAAGTATATACATTTTTAAGAAAGGAAAAAACTAGAGTAAGATTATAATCCTCAGTAATAAAAGATGAATACAAGTCATGTTTGAGAACTTCTTATAATTGCAGAAGTCAAATGTGACTTGAGTATTATAATTTTAATACAATTTTTTCCTTTCTTGAGATGTGCATACTTTTTTTGGTTCCCTCTGTATTTGTCACAATTATTTTCTAATGCTGATAATACTTTAGTCAAAGGTAGCCCTATAAATTTTTCATTACTTGGCAAAAATGGTGGAAGGTGGGTCACATCTGCTCTTAGTGTGAAAAATGCTATGTGCTGTGTGGCCTCCTCACACACATTTGTCCCATTTGTATCACTGAATACTTCTGTCTTCTTTTTCATTTTCATTTTCATTCGTTCTAACAAATGGTCCTATTTTCCTTTTTGTCATTCAGACCAGAAGCATCTCCTTTGTCAAGAAGGTTGTGGCCAGCCTGGCCTCTTTTGGACCCCACATTTTTTGCCCCATGCTTCAGAGTCAGAAGTCATTTGATTTGTTCCTTTTATGGTTTTCTTTATTTCCTTATAAAAATAATACACATTCATTATAAAGATAAATACCAAACAACACAGAATATATAAGGCAAGAAGAAAAGTTCTATTTCCTATGATTAATAGTTTTTGGAGTTCAAGGCTTTTATGTTTACTTGTTTTCTTTCATGAGTTATATATAGATGCATAATGAAAATGTGTTATATTAATGTAATCATTTAATGGCATTCCAGAACTTAAAAAAACTTGGCACTATATCATGGGCATATTTATATAATAAGAACAATTTAACATTTACTGAGTTATTTAAGTGCCGGACAAATTTGCAAAAGAGTGTGACGGTCACCACTATGAATGTCTCCATTTTATAGATGGGGCAATTGAGTCTTAGAGCATTCATGTGACTTGCCTGATGCCACATAGCTCGTAGGAAGTGAACAGAATTCAGTCTCTAGCATAGTGGGACTTAGCCGCTACCCCCGTCAGTGTTCAGAGCTCTAGCCCGTGCTCTCCAGAGTAGTGCATGAGGCTGATTCCCTTCCCTGCGGCTGTGCTCCTTCACTTGCCACAGCCTTGTGTCCTTTCCTCTCTTCCTACTCCTCTAATTTGCCCTCTCCTTGACTACTTTCCTAAGCTTACATAGTCCCTTTATTTGTGCACTCTGAACAGCATTTCCCTTCACTCCGTGTGTGTTTTGACTTTGATAAATTGGTCCTAAGCTGCTTTTAGCTATGATGGAGAAAGTTTGGGAACCTTACATAAATTGGGCATCCTATTCATGAGGACTACAAGTCCTGTTACCTTAGAAATGGGTTTCTTTAGGGAATAATGTTCCTTTCCCCGCACTACCCTAATTTTGATTCTATTCATTTCTAACGCGGGTCACTGTCTCCTCCTGAACTTTTACAAACAATGCCTTGGGTGTGTCTGTGCAGCTCTTAAATCCTCTACTGAGAAAGAGAAAGAAGAAAAGCCTCATTATATGTGGTCCGGGAGGGTGGGAACAGTGGCAGGGTAACTGAGGGCACCAAGAGGTGAACCAGTTGGGCTTGGTTTGTGGCTGGGACACCAGGATTATGGCCCTCCTAAATCTGTACCATGTCATGATCTGAGGGCACTCCCAGCCTCAACCCAGTCATTCTGCCTGTTAAAGCAGACTGTCTGAGAATGAAACGTGACCCCTCAGACAGGAAGCAGGATTCTCTGCCTTGCTACTAGCATGAAGTAGTGTGCAGTTTTTCTCCTGTGGGAAGCAACAGACCATCACAGCAACCGCAAGATTTTGGAAATGGTGGCTTTGCAACTGGCTTGGTGGCAGAGAGCTCCAGGCTCTTCACACGGCATCATCCTCTCTTTTTATAAGCGGTAGTTGGGCTTAGCCTCTGAACCATCACATCCCACATGAATTTCATTTCTGGGAGTTACTAAACAGTCCTTATGAGGTAGCAGCAATCATATAGCATGCAGAATTGACTAATTTTTCATTCTACACTTTAAGATAAAGGTGTTAAACAGGAGGAGGTAACATAGGAGTAGCTACTAGATATTACATTGAATGTCAGCTATATTTGACCAGTAGTGGTTGCCCAAAGTCATGTGTGTATAGAAAAATTCTGCAGCCATTTTCATACTTGAAAGGAAGGAACTCTGTGATTGACTATTAATGTCTACAACAGGCATGGGAGAGGAACATAATAGTATGTGTGTCATAAGAATAGGTTGTGAAATGGTAAAGTTCTTACTAGGGTATCTGGAACATTAAAACTTCTCAGTAAATGGATATTTTATTTATAACCCTCTGATATATATATGTACATATATCTCTTAAGACATGCTTAGGCTGTCATATGTGTATGTCTCAGAGTGTTATGATTCCACAGAAATATCACTGGGGCCAAGGAAAAAAGCAAGTATGTGTGATAATCCTTTTTCTAAATGTATTATAATAGTAATTTTGAAGATGCTTTCTCCCTCTGTCTTTTCTTTTGATCCTGATTGGTTTTATAGTTCTAGGTGGTTGTGCCTTAAGTTTTAGGATGTGTCTCCTGCCATTAGTAGAAATTGGGGCTTAACTCCAGATTCCTACCCTAGCAAATATTTTCTTCATTATAAAACCTGGTATGCAGTAATATGGATCTCATGCTCACTACAGATCAACTGTAATTGTTTAGGTTGTATGACCTTGGCAAATTATTTAATGACTCTGTGGCTCCGTTTTCTCATTAATTAAATGAACATATTTACTTAACAGGATTTCATGAGGTTTTATTTAGATATCTTCGTGAAAAAGTTACAGATGTAATATTATTCTAAGATATTATTATCATAATTATTATTAGAGTCATGCCATTTAGCTTCTAAATTTGCTTTAGCTATAGGAATGATTGAAAACCAATATCTAAGTGACCTGGAAATAACACTGACAGTAGAAGTCACCATTATCTAAGGTCCTCTTAGGACTTGGATCTAGATTAGTCCCTGCCTTATCATCTAAGGGTAGAGTTGCCAGATAAAATGTATGATGCTCAGTTAATTTTAATTTCTAATAAACAATGAATGGGATTCATTTGTCACTTATCTGAAAATGAAATTTAATTGGGCATCCTTTTTTTTGTTTAACTAAGTACTCCCTCTAAACTAGGGTACTGAGAATATTAAGAAAGTAAACCACTTAGAAGTGTCATGCTCACAAAGTAAGCACTCTATACATGTTAGCAAGTAGGAAGGCTGTCAAGTATAAAAGTTAGCTGAGCAGGCTCTGGAGCCAGATGGCCTGCACCAAATTAGTTGGACCACTTAGTAGCTGGATGACCAAGGACAGGACACTTCAGCCCTCCATTGCTCAGTCTCCTCATCTACAAAGTGGTGAGAATGGCTCGTCCCTTCCTCACAAGACTGCTATGAGCATAACTGAGTTAATGTGTGTGGAGGTTTCACAACAGCTCTTGCGGCAGAGAAAGGCCTCCAAATGTGACAGCTCTTAGGATATTACTATTGTTGTTGTACCCATATTTCTAAGATTTGGGTATTAGTGCTCATAATGATTCAGAAATTCATAGCTTTTGTCTGAACAAAAAGGTTCCAGGCACCTAGGAAATTTTTGCCTCATCTCCAAGGCACAGAGGACATAAGCAAAACTAGATAGGTCACTAACTTACCAAAGATCCCACAGCTAGAAATGAGGTTCAAATCTCCAACTGTCAGACTGTGAAACTGAATCTCTTTCAACACCTCTGAGCAATAGAGATTTGTCATCTATGTAGTTGGAAAGGTGACTAGGGATTATAACAACACCATCTATTAGAGGTGTGAGCATTGTTTAAATTCTGGAGACCATTATCTAAATATTAGAACTGTATTATAGTTCCTCATTTCTATTAAAATCATCTAAATATTCTAAAGCACATTATCATCTTTGTTCTTCATAGCCTTGAGAAGGGCAGAGGATTATTGTTACCACTAGGCAGGGGGGAGGGGAGTTAGAATCCAGGAAGGCAAATAACTTGCTCCAAGTATCCCAGCAAAATAAGAAGTAGCGGGTATGACCAGCATCCTCAGTTTCAAAGCCTGTTTTTTTCCTGACCCATGGCACTTCCTTCATCATAAACACATTCCTCTGTTAGAGCTTCCAACATGGTCTGCTTTGGTTTTTATTAAATTAAGTGTAGCGTGCACATCCAAAGACAACTTGAGTGTTCTGTCTGTCTTATAAAAATTCACCCTATGTTGGATTTTTCTTCCCAGTTTATCTTTAAAATAATAAAAACAAATAATTCACAAATCCAGGGGAGAGATTAGCAAAACAAACTTTGCTGTTATTTTTGAGCTCTAAGTGGAGCAAATGTGTGTCATAATCACTAGCAAATGTTCTACAGTCTATATTATCTCATTATGCTAATTATAAAGCAAAGACCACTTCACCTCAGGTTTTCTTTGGGAATCCCAGGTATAATTCCTCCCACGTTATTACAGTATTTAAAATTTTAATTATACTCCAAACGATCATTTGGCAGTTGAACGTACTCTGTGCATCTCTTTTTGGGTTCTTAAAACAATTGCCTGGGCTATATGTCTCTAGATCACCACTAATACACAATATGCCTATCTTTGAAATTCTTCCCACTTAAAAAAAAAAGTAATAAGATGTTTATGGAAAATGCTGGGTTTGGAGACCTAAAAAGGAAAGTGCTTTGAAAGATCAGGCAGGAGTCCAAGCTGACCTAAGACCAAAGTCTCTATCAAAAGCTGAGGGTCTCCAGTCCAGCAACGCAGAGCTGAGCCTGGAAGGAACTACCCGTCAGGGATGTCATGGAGGAGCTTCTTGCCCTCTGAAATACTTTCACGTGGGGCACAAGGGTGGCAGAGGGGGACAGAAGGGCACAGGAGAAGTCTCTCAAAAAGACTCTGATGCTTATCTTAGTAAATTTTGTAAAAGGATCAGGAAGAAGAAGAAGAAAGAGTTACAATTTCTGAATTAAGGCCCATTTTCATTTTCAAAACACTGAATAGAATAAGAGGAAAAAAATCAGGATGAGTATATGCACTAACGAAAATGGTGGCATTTTACTTGCAAGTAACAGAATATCGACTAGAACTAGTTTAAGTAGGAAAAAATAAGCATATGTATTGGGGGACTCAGATACAGAGATTACTAGTGTCAGGTCTTCAGATCGTCACTGGGGATTTCTCACTCCCCACCCTTCTTTGTCTCTATGCTGAGAACTGAAATTTGCTTTCTTCTCTATTTTTCCACCATTAGAAGCTTCAGACTTATTAATCATATGCCTCCCAGATTCCAAAAGAAAAGACCATGTTTCAGCAGCTCCAGCTGAGGTCACAGGGGAGAGAGTGGCTGACCAGCTCGGCCTGGCCCACGGGTCCACACTGCAGCAGGGAAGCTCCATGAAAACCACAAGGATCGGGCAGGATCACTGCACAGTTTGGGAGACCTGGTACCTGAAAGGGAGGGATGTGGGCAGATAAAAATCACACATCCTCTACTCAGTGATTTTCTTTTTTTTTTTTTTTTTTTTTGCTTAGACTATTATATTCTATATCATTTTAGTGAACCTATATTATCTTATGATAAAACTTAAAAGTTCTAAACTTTATTTTGAAAGATGCTGTGGTATAGAGGTAAGGAGCGGAGTGCCTAAGCACCCAGGAGATACTACACACTAATGTCCACAGCTGCCTTCCAAATAAATGGACACCAGTCTACCTACAGTGAAAACAGCATGAGTTTTCCCAAGAGAGCCTGCTACCCTGGTCAGTTAGTGGGACCAGAAATAATCACCCTGGCCTAACACTGAAAGCACCACTGTCCCGTCTACAGGTGTTAACTCATTTAATCCTCCTGAAATCCACCGCTGGAAGGGGCTATTGATATCCACCTTGTACGGATGAAGAAATTGATGTACACAGAGGTAAAGCAACCTGCCCGAGGTTAGTGTGAGGGTTGATCACATCCAAGTACAGCGTCTGCCTAGGAGCATCTCGAAAACAACATTCCAGGGGAAGGTTTCAGAAGTAGAAGGAAAAGTAGAAGCAAATGGCCAAGATAGTGAAGCTGGGAGAAAGAAGCGTCTTTGGAGAGGATGTTAATAGCCCCAGTCCTCAGTACCTGCTACAGCGCCCTGAGGGACCAGGGCCCATTTTTCCAGTTCCTCATGAGCTGTTTTCCTGTCCTGCTCAATACTCCATTGTCTGACATGGTGTCATCTCTTCCTCTCAGCCCCCAAAAGCCTAACTCACAAGGCTGACAAAGGAGACTTGAGGTCTTATATACATCTGGTCAGCCTGATTAACTGCCATCAAGTCAGAGAGCGCCAATGAACTTACTCATTCTTCTTTTCCTCACTCTACTGAAGTTCCCCGTTTGAATGTCTCTTCTGATGTCACTTCATTCTGTCTGGAATTACCAGGTGGCCAAACGTTTCTTTCCCCTGTGAAATATCATCTTCAGGATAGGACCTGTCCTTTATTCACTTCTGTATAAGCACAGTTCTCAGCACATAGCCGGTAGCCCAAAAAGCACTTAGGCCATAGAATCGCGTTTGTCTAGGGTGCACCATAAAACTCATGTGGATGAAGATGCATCTGCTCTGATGTCTTTCTCTCCCTCTCTTCTCCTGATCCTGATCTTGCCAGGTAGTGAAGAATCAGCCTTCTTTTCCTTAAAAAGCTAATGGTATTCTCAAAACAGGCCCTCTAATATCATCCTCGTGGGCCAGGCCTGGCGGATGCCCTGTGATCACGTCACTGGGAATCCTGCTTCCAAAGTCACCGACTGGCAGTCTAGAAGAGGACCACCCTGGGGGATGCCTGGAGGAGCTGGACTAAGGCCACCCACAGGCAAGGCCAGAATGTGCACACTCAGCTGACTTCCTTCCAGCAAGAGGTAAGCCCTAGCAGGACTGTGCCCTGTTCCTTTAAAGTATTGCCTTTTGGAACTGGGACACAGAGCCTTTGCACAGCATGCCGACATTTAGCTTTTAGGGACTGGTTTTAATTAGTGAGTTTGCTAGAGATCACGGTGAGAGGTGCTGAAGAATAGGATGAGACCACTGGCATGGACTTCCATGGGTTTCCTTCCGAGGCTTGCTCAGAAATCAAGGCATGTGGGAGCATCCATAGTGCTCAGCAAATGTTCTTTGATGCATTTTTAGATCTGTTTCCTTAAGAAAAAGAGATGGAAGAGAAAAGGTATCAGACTTCCACCCAGCAGGCTCCAGCCACAGCCTTCCTTGCCAGTCTTCTGTAATCTCACCCTGCCCCTCGTTCATGACACTCCAGGCCCCTCTTTTGATCTCAAGCACTCCAGTCCTGTTCTCATCACAAGGCCCTTGCCCTTGGCTCTTTTCTCCTCCTGAGATAACTTCTTTCCCTTCTGTTGCATCAAGCAGGAGTCAATGCATATTTCACCTCAAGATACCATTCCCGGTCAACCCCCCGAAGTACTCTCCCTGCACTGCACCACTCCTCATTGTCCACTTTGATGTCTCTATAACCCTCACCACCAGCTATAATACTTCCTCTGTTGGTTTGTTGATATTGTCTGACTTAACAATCATGTTACTTCCTGAACATGGTTCCTCGCAGCTCCACATCCATGTCCTCACCATCCGCAGGGCTCAGGGAGTGTGCCATTCCCTCTGGTTGTGGGAAAGATGACTTTTCTCTTTCATAGACAGACCAACTTAGAACCTGACTCTAAGTTTGTAGCCGTCAAAGGTTTTTTTCTTGGCCCAATACTTAGAAATTACTCATTTCCCTATTTCTGGAAAAAGATATATGTATATTTATAGGGTCCACCTCTACCAGGAATTGACTTGAAAGACTATGAATCAAGCTTGAAAAAGAGTTAAGACCAGTTGACTCTGCATCCGGTCCACCTTGCAGAAGAAAAGGATGCTTTTCTGCTTTCAGGGGAAGTCATTGCCACAGGAGTGGCCCATTTCCTCTTGGCAAGCAGACCAGTGCTCAGAGCCTCTGTGGATCAATTGGCTGGCACACAAAGAGAGCAGCTGGATTCGCTTCATTGCTGTACTCAGTGGCTTGGCTTAAATGCTTGAGGCATTTTCTAGAGTGCATGAGACCCAGGACTGGGCTTGGATAACAGCTTGGAATTATTAAAGAAATCAGATAGGTTCTTTGGTTTTTGTACCAAAGAGAATAACGTGAGCACCAAGGCCATGTTTCCCTTTTGCAAAGTGCTAGCCACAATCATTCCACCAGCAGGCTACAGGGCAGACCCAACAAAAGCATTTCTTGGCTTTTTTTGAGGATTACAATAGCATATGAACCCTTAGAGATTCCAAGCCCCTCTTCAAGCATCCATCCATTCTTCTACACACAGACATCATCAGATCAAAATGTGCCCCAGACTTATACATTCTAAGAGCTGCAACATGTTAGCTAAAGAAACTGCAGTGGTATTGAGTCAGAATGTTGATGTAACACATGCAGCTTTAATTTGGATTAAGATGCTCGAGCTAAAAAAAATTTGTGTAGTCTTAACAGATCTACTTTCCCTGCCTCAAAAAAAAAAAAAAAAAGATGCAGATGCAATCTCCTAACCTTTGTTTCCCAACAAGGATCTTTTGTATTATTCTAAAGAGTATCTCAGTGGAAAGTCATTTATTAAGTGCCTACTATGGGTCATCTATTGCAAAGGCATGCCTCAAAGGGGAGAAACTCGTCATTTTTCTAGCAAGCAGACCCTTGGCAAATATTCCTGAGGTAAATCAGGATGTATTTGAAGCTTAAGGCAGAGGATGTGGGCTCCAGATGGTACTTGTATGAGTGCAACTCTTAAGGAAAGCAGGACTGACCTCAGAGTGTAAGGAGCACATTTTTGCAAATTATTAGACCATCCGTCACTTGAAGATATTTGAATAATGTCTTTCATAGGAAGTCAGAGAAAGATTATGTGCCTCTTTTTGAAGAGTTCTGAAGGAATATGCTTGTGAGGCATTCATTGATTTCAGAAGGTGGACCCTCAGGGTATGTAAAAGGTGTGCTGAAATCCTTAAACACGCCTGATCCCCTTCAACAACCATGATCAATCACCGCATTAAAATAATAAATAAATGGAAGAATATGTCCATGTGTTGGTATAGAAAGCATATGGACAATGGTAGGCTCCAGAGTTCCAAGGCAGATATACTGAAGTTCTATTTGGAAGGTCCTCAATAAAAGGCATATACTATAAACTCTGAAACCCAGAAATGCCTGAATTCACCTCGAGCCTGCGTTCCTTCTGCACTATGCCTTTCCTTCCCTTCTTCTTTCCTGGAGGATTCTTTTTTTTTTGCAGTTTTTGGCCACGGCTGGGTTTGAACCTGCTACCTCTGGCATATGGAGCCGGCACCCTACTCCTTTGAGCCACAGGTGCCGCCCCCTGGAGGATTCTTTGTCCATGTGTCACCTGCTTCTCTGAACGGCAGCCCCTTTATCATTACATGGTTTCCTCCCTGCTAGACCTGAGCACTCTGCTGTCAAGGAGCAAGTCTCATTTTCTTGGTACCCTTTGCACCTACCATGGTGGCTACACAGAAAATACCCTGAGATGGTTCTGTCAGAAAAAAGCTAAAAAGGAAGAGTCTTCTCCAGCGGGTTAGTTCATTTCTCATTCATTGTCTGGTGTGCCCAAAGAGAAACAATAAGAGATGCTTGATTACATGGGACCAGAGATCACCTAAGCAAAGTTTTTCAAAGCTACTATTAGGCAGCAGTACCATAATATGGAAGTACAGCATTTGGTAGTCAAACAGGTTTAAACTAAAAGCATCTACTTACATTCAATCCAACAGAACTTTAAACAGGTGCCCATTGTGTTACCCTAGTAGAGTGCATACAGGGTGCTGGATTTCAAAAGGTGAATGGTCCTGTCACTGAAGTCAACAGCAACAACTGAAAAAAAAAAAAAAAAAACAGACAAACAGATAATTAATATATGGGGTCATATGTAAAGGTGCCATAGCAAAGATGTCAAATAGATTTTCAGTGTTAACTACAGTCCGTGGAGACTAACTGCTTTGTGAAGGATTCTGATGCCAAGTCCAGTTTCCTTGGAAAAGAAAACTGTGATTAATTAGTAATGCCTTCCAGCTACAGAAGTGATGGGATTTGTGGTTCAAGGGCCATGCATGAATCATCAGAACTTTCCCTGTCAAAGAAAGGATAACAGGGAAGACATCCAATTGGACTAGGCATTTGCATTCTATAGTAGTCCACATTCATAAATTGACAAAAATAGTGTTAAAAGGTGAAGTAATATACATACACTATACAATTTTTAAAGCATTTATTTGAGCAAACAGTGATTCAAAATCAGGCAGCTCTAACCAGTGGTGTTCAGAAGCTCCACCGAGGAAACGAAAGGAGGTGCATTTATAAGATGAACACAGAAGTAAAGCAAAGTAAGTATTTGACTGGTTCCAGTTATACAGTTGTCTTACTTGGTCTACTCCGTTGGAACTTAGTTTTATAAGTTTGTGGCTTCTAATTGTTTGAGCTAAAGTTCTGTTTTTCTTTGATATAGAAATAGTTCAAAAAATGTGTACCCTCAGATTAAGTGGAAATTTTTTTTTAAAGAAGAAATAGTTCAGATTAAATTTTGCTTATGTAAATCAAGCAAGATGGAGGCCTAATTGGCTATGGATGCTCAGGAATTCTTCTCTTCTGCTCTCTATTTGAATGTACTTTAACAAGGGTAATATCAAAAAAGCAACTGTTTTTTTTTTTCAGACAGAGCTTCAAGCTGTCACCCTGGGTAGAATGCTGTGGCATCACAGCTCATAGCAACTTCTAACTCCTGGGCTTAAGCCGTTCTCTTGCATCAGCCTCCCAAGTAGCTGGGACGACAGGTGCCTGCCACAATGCCCTACTATTTGGGGGGGGGTTTTTTGGTTGTAATTGTCATTGTTGTTTGGCAGGCCTAGGCTGGATTCAAATCCACCAGCTCTGGTGTATGTGTCTGGTGCCTTAGCAGCTTGAGCTACAGGTGCTGAGCCAACAATCTTGGTTTAAAATCTGGACTTTGCCCCCATTGCTTTGTTAACTTACTGCATATTTTCAAACCACATTGGCCACTGAGGAAAAATAGATCCTTATTGTGGGAGTTAAATGTGATAACACCTAGCAAGAAGCTTAGTGCTTAGAAGTTTCTTAACAAATGATAAAATTATTGCTACAATGATTATGGACTTTCTAAACATGTTAAGTAAGATAACATCTCAGTTTTGCTTTCTGCTCATTTAAATGAAAGACTCAATCACATCAAAAGTGCAAGAAAATGGTTAAATTTTTATCTCATTAAAACCACGATGGGAGTGGCTTTAAGATGGCGGCCGAGTAACAGCTTCCTTGCAACTGGGCACAGTGAGACTGGGGAGAGAGAATTCAGGCATCTCTGGCTGGTGAGATCTGCCCAGAAACATCCCTTTGGGGACAAAAGGAGACAGCATGAGACTTCTGGACCCCCTGAGGAAGGCAAAAGCAGTGGAGATCTGGCAGGTTGCTTGCATGTGTTCATTTGGTCTAATCCTGCCGGCAGCTGTGGCTACAGCAGCAGTGAGACTGCAAACTGGAAAGACCTTACCTGTGAGCTGTTTGGGTTTCTTTTGGACATGGCACTCAGTTAAACTGCCTTGGGAGAACTGGGGCAAGAGTGTGGGGGTCTTTCAGTGTCATCTGGGGCTCCAGACTGAGCCACAGAGCCAGACGGAGCTACCAGTATTTTGTTGTGGGCTGTGTGGAACCATCATAGAACTGCCCTAGCAAGCTCCACCCTCAGGGTCGCAGAACAAGCAATGGGCGGGAGTGAGTAATCTAGTGACTGAGCAGCCTAAAGACAGGGAATGAGACGCCTTGCAGCCTTAGCCCTCAGGGGCATTGGGTGAGAGCAGTTTTGGCACATGGGTAAGTGGATAGCCACTTAAGGACTGATCCCAGCAACAAGCGCTTTCCTGGGAAAGCTTCTGCTTAGCCCAAGTTAGCAATTTAAAGTGCCTTCTAAACAGGCTGAGGATTTAAGCTCTCCACCCTGCGGGGTTTGAGAAATCATTAGAGGCCTCTGGTCTCCATTTTGTTCAGCCATATCAACATTGCGATTAACATATCATACCCCAGAAGATCACCTCTTGCCCAAACAACATCACCAAGATATATATATACTGCTTTGTTTTTTGGTTTTGTTTTGTTTTGTGGGGCTTTTTTTTGTTGTTGTTTGTTTTCGTTATTGTTGTTTTATTTTTGATTTCCACATTTTCCTTAAAGATTTTTTCTTTTCTTTTTCTTATTGCTTCATTTTTCTAGTTTGAATATAATTTTTCATTGTTGCCTTTTCAATAAATAGACTTCAATTTTGCTAGTGTTTGTACCCATAGTAATTGTTTTTTTCCC
>CAUYON010038074.1:0-24810 GCA_963573935.1 Arctocebus calabarensis
CAACCAAAAAAATAGCCAAGTGTTTTGGCAGGCACCTGTAGCCCCAGCTACTTGGGAGGGCGAGGCAGGAGACTTGCTTGAGCCCAGGAATTGGAGGTTGCTGTGAGCTGTGACACCACAGCACTCTATCCAGGGTGACAGTTTGAGGCTCTGTCTCAAAAAAAAAAAAAAAGAAAGCCCTACGGTTTTTAAATTCAAAAACAGATTGTTTTTTCTTTTTTGTAGAGACAAAGTCTCATTCTATCGCCCTCGGTAGAGTGCCGGCGTCACACAGCTCACAGCAACCTCCAACTCCTGGGCTTAGGCGATTCTCTTGCCTCAGCCTCCCGAGTAGCTGGGACTACAGGCGCCCACCACAAAGCCCAGATATTTTTCTGTTTTGCAGTTGGCCCAACACCAGGTTTGAACCCGCTACCTTCGGTATATGGGGCTGGCGCCATACTCGATGAGCCACAGGCGCTGCCCACTGTTTTTAAGTGATTTATTTACTTCATGAGGTAACAAACACTGACGCATAAATGGCAGTGCTAAAGTAACAGAGTAGGATGGCTGTTCTGCAGTTTCTGCCTATACAACAGAGAATTCATTTATTCAAACATTTGCAGTTTGCCTGTTTCATGGCAAAAAGCTAAAGTAGTTACATTATATTACGTTAAAAAGCATTAAAGCACTAGACAAGATGTAACAATTTTAAATCTATATGCACCTAGTAACAAAATCTCAGCAAGTAGATAACAAAATCTAACAGAACAAAAAGAAATAGATAAAAAATTGATAAGGCATATGACTTGAAGAGGGAGCCACAAAAAGGATGTTAATGGTCATTAAACATTTAAAAGGGTCCTTAACCTCATGTGTAATCAGCGGATGCATAAAGAAACCATCATTATATTTACCCACCTACCAGATTAGCAAATTATAAAAAGCCTAAAAATACCATCTCTGTCAAGTTGTGTAGAAACAAGACCTTCCATATACTGTTGATTGTAGTGTAAATTATATAGGCCTCTTTAGAAAAGTTTGACAGTGCCTCGTGAAGTTAGGGATATTATACCCTTTACGATCCAGCAATTCTACTCCTAGGTATAAATCCCAAAAAAACTCTTACATCTGTAATCACCTGTCATATACAAGAAAGTCTGTCATGATAATGGTCTAAAAAAACCTGAACTGGAAACAACCCAAATGTCCCTTATAAGTAAAATGGATAAATTGCACTTTAGTCAATCAAATACCATAGAGCAATGAAAATGAATAAACTAAGTACACTGAATGCAACAACACAAATGAATCTCACAAATACTAAGCAACAAAGGAAAATCTCAAAAAATACATATAAACCCATTTACAGCAAGTTAAAAAACAAAACTAAATTTAGGAATGTATCCATAAGTGGTAACACTATTTAGAAAAAAAAAAAAAATGGCAAGGGAATGACTATTCTAAAAGTCATGACAGTGGTTATCCCAAGAGGAGAGGAAAGGGATGCATGTAACAAGACAGGACATATGGGTTTGGGAATTAATGTTGCATGCATATTCCCTCACCTGGTACAGTTGTTTTCATTATTATGATTCTTAGATATGTGCCTTATATACTCTTTTGTACACACAATAAATTCCAAAAGTATTTTAATTAAAAAGAAGGGCAAACCCATTTTCTTCCCTTTCCTCTTCCTGCTGAATGAAACATGAATGTAACAGGTAGAAAGGCCGGATCAGTCACAAGTGCCCACTCCACATTTCTCTTAAAGAAATATGGCTAGGCATGGTGGTTCGCTGTTGTAATCTAATCCTAGCACTTTGTCGGCCAATGTAGGCGGATTGCTTGAGGCCTAGAGTTTGAGACTCATCTAGGCAACAGAGCAAGAACCAATCTCTACAAAAAGAAAAAAAAAATAGAAACATTAACCAGACGTGGGGGCATGCAGTAGTCCCAACTAACTACTCAAGAGGCCGAGGCAAGAGGACTATTTGAACCTGGGAGTTTGAGGTTGCTATGAGCTACAATGATAGCACTGTACTCTAGCCTAGGGCAACAGAGCAAAACCCTGTCTCCAAAAAAAAAGAAAGAAAAGAAATATATTTTTATCTTTTAAAAATCTATTACTTCAATTTTCTTCTTTCTTTTCTTTTTTTTGAGACAGTGTCTCACCAGGATGCTCTAGGTGGGGCATCACACCTTACAGCAACCTCAAACTCTGGGGCTTAAATGATTCTCTTGCCGCAGCCTCCCAAGTAGCTGGGACAACAAGAGCCCGCCAAAACGCCTGGCTATTTTCTTGTTGCAGTTGTCATTATTGTTTAGTTGGCCGGGGCCAGGCTTGGACCCGCCAGTCTCAGTGCATGTGGCTGGCACCATAACCACTGTGCCACGGGTGATAGCCTACTTCGGTTTTTCTATAACACACAGTCAAACCTAATTCCAACCAATCTATTCAGTGATTTGGACAAATGAAAAACTTTCTAAAATTAAAATGGTCCAGCAGTGGAAAGAACTCCCTGAGAAAGTATTCAGGGTGCACTCTTGACAGGGCATTGTGGAAGGGAGACCTAGGCAACAAGACAGTCCAAATGCCCTTTCTAAAGCTTCTAAAGTTACTGCTGCCAGGTGTTGTGGCAGGCGCCATAACCACTGTGCTACAGAGAGCAGAGCCAACTGCAAGAATTTTGAAAAAGAAAGCCAGGTGAGGTGGCACCAGACTGTATAGTTCTAGCTACTCCAGAAACGGAGGCAAAAGGACTGCTTGAGGCAGGCAGGGAGTTCCAGTAAATAGCCTGGGCAACAAAGTGAAAAGAAAAGAAAAGAAAAAGGAATTTTAAAGATTCTTCTTCAATGATTTTTAAGTTCTACATACATATAGTATTCATATATTTACTTTAGTCATTTATTCACCCAGATCGTTATTCTGCCAAAATAAAAGGTGGCAGAAATGCAAAGCCACCCAAAGTAAGCATCAGAAGTGAAATCTACACATTTTTGACAATAAAACTCGGGAGACAAGTGCCTTCCAACCAGGAGGAAATCTGGAAAAGACTCACCAACATCAGAAAGTCTGTAGTAGGCATCTTCCTCTTCCAGTCTCTCTTGGGCGCTCCTCTTTTTCAGGGTCTGTAAAAGGTAACCAGGCTTGTTGACATCTAAAGCCGTACACACCGTCTCACCAACCGGTCTAGGTTCACCAGAGCAGCCACGTTGTGGTTCTCTCCCTCCTTTAAAGGCTCAGATTTCACTCCCAGATAATACCCTCCACCCCCAGCCAGCGAATCAGAACTCTTCTGCAACTAGGTTTCCCTCTCCCAGCTGAAGAAGCGAACCCAGACCCAGACTCCCACGAAGCATTCCACCCAGGTAGAAACCAGGGGGAACGCCCGGCCCGGCCCGCCCCGCCCCACACCGGGATCAGCCTCCGGCCCAGCCCACTCACCCTAACCCGGGTCAGCTTCCACCGGAGTCCCCCGGGAAGCAGGCTGGCCTCCCTCCCGTGCTCACCGCTCCCTCATGACCCTTCCCTCGCGTCTGAAGAATCAGCAAATCCCGGCTGACCTAGCCCATGGCACCCGAGGTGGAGTGGGCTTCCAGATCGCCTCCATCTCGGCCCTGGCGCCCCCTGCGTCCCCTCGCAGACCTCGCACTGGCCTCACCTCGGGCGGTCGGTGCCCGCTCCCTCGGGCTGCAGCCGCCGGCCGCGTGTGCTCGCCGCCGCCCCCGCCCGGCCCGAGCCCCGGGGCGCCCCCAGCCCCGACCCTCCTCCTCCGCTCCGCAGCCCCGACCTTCCCCGCTCCTCCGGACCCCGCGGCGGCCCCTCCACCTCCTCACGCCGGAACCAGCTCTCCGCCCCTTCCCTCGGGAACTCTGTCTTGCCGGCCTGACGCCACCTCTCGCGTCCCTTCCTCTGCGCGACCGAGTCACCGGCCGCGGGACCCCGGCTCCTCCTGCAGCCACCGAGATTGGAGGCCCCTCCCGGAAATGGCTGCGGGGGCGCCGGCGGGCGAACTCTGGCGTGCGCGGCCCCGCTACCGCCGGCCGCGTGCACGCCCCGGCCGGACCCCCACGGCGCGTATGCGTCGCTTACTGGCCAGGCCCGGGATGGCACCCAGGTTCCGCGGTAAATGTCTTGTTCTGACCTGTGCAGGGCCGCTGTCTGCCTCGACGGTCACCTCCTTCTCTTTCAGCTTTCCTTTTACAAAACCAACTTTCTGGTCACATTGGGTCACTCTTGGATCCCCGAGATCATTGGATCCCCTGCAGATCATTGTACAAATTGATACAAAACAACCACCGAGATGGGTCTCCAGGGAAGGAATTTGTCCCTTGGTTCTTTCCTGGGTCGGGGACTTGAATTTTCCATCGAGATCCATGGTGCCCAAAGAAAAGCGATATGAAAACTCAATGCAAATACCATCCACATCCTCTCCTCCACACCCTACCCCCAAAATGCAGAGCAGAAGCTACAGATACTGGGCAAAAATGCTACCACCGCTGCTTCATTTTCATGAGCAATGCTGGGAATCTTCTACAATGGAAGGGCCTGCTGGGATCTCAAAGGTTAAACTTCATTTCCAGATGAGAAAACTAAATCTCAGTTTTTCCATGACTTACCACAACTGATTTATTTTGTAGAAGAAGGCAGCGTTATTACGTGTAACTAGCTTAACAGTAACCTGCATGCTGTATTTTTTAATATATTTTTAAAATGACACCTACATGGAATCTTGAATTCCTTCAAAATTTCTAATTCAATGAAAGTGATACTAAACCGGGTACCCAATTCCATCCCTTGCAAAATGTTGTCATGACACTAGAATTAGGGCATTATCACCCTGGTTATCCTCATCTAGTGCTTTTAGAATGAGATTCCTCCTTATTTCATTCCCCCTGCTGGCCTCCTGTGCACACTCCATCCGCACCTCCTAATTTCTCGGCCAGAGTGGTTAAGAAGTCAAACAGCATGGCTGGGCACCTGTGGCTCAACGGGCTAAGGCGCCAGCCATGTACACCTGAGCTGGAGGGTTCAAATCCAGCCCAGGCCCGCCAAACAACAATGACGGCTGCAACCAAAAAATGGCCAGGTGTTGTGGCAGGCGCCTGTAGTCCCAGCTGCATGGGAGGCGGAGGGAAGAGACTCACTAGAGCCCAGGAATTGGAGTTTGCTGTGAGCTGTAATGCCACAGCACTCTACCCAGGGTGACAGCTTGAGACTCTGTCTCAAAAAAAAAAGAAGTCAAACAGCATATCTTTGGGCTTCTTCACCTCCCATCAGAATTCTCAGACATCTCTACCACCTAAAACTCCTGAATCAGGCTATAACACCCCTATCTCCTTGCCACACTCACTGCTGTTCCCCAGCAAACATGCTGTCTCAGTGTTGAAGGGTCAGAAAATGTTCTGGAGCTTCCTACCAAAGCCTACTTACTAAGAGTTACTTTAGGATTTGGGGCGTGCCCACCTCATTCTCTATCTCCTACCACTCTGCTTTAATTCTTCAGATCCTAGGAACTGCACACCCTTTCTTAGTTGCCCACCCCTCCCCCACTCTTAATCTAGAATCTGTGTTCCCAGGTGACTGGAGAGCAGGGACATCTGATTCCTGCCTGTGCTCTGACGTACAGTGTACAGTCTGTTCATTCTTTCCAGATGCACAAACTAATGCATCTTATTAATTGATCCTTCCTTTGCCTGTACCTTTACATACAGACCCTATTTATGTCCTGACTTGCTCAGATCAGGTGACTGTCACCCATCTCCCAACTTGGAAACAAGGGCACTAAGACCAGATAAGGTAATGATCCTCCCAAAGATACATGCGTGTGATGGGTTAGAGTTTGTGGGTGGGAAGTTGAGGCTTCCAACTTGGTAGGGAGGACCACAAATATGCTTGTTGGTTCATTAGAATCAAAGGTTAGAGGTAAAGGTGCCTTACAGCTGTTTCCCAGCTCAACCACAGAGAATATACTTGAAGAGACTGAAGCCCAAAGGAAGATGTGACTCCTGCAGTTCCAAGTACAGCCCCTACTAAAATGTGGGTTTGGGCTTGCAGCTGAGTCCATGAGGCAGTGTGGGTGGGGATGTTCCTGTGAGAGAGACTTTAAGCTGCCCTGCTCCTGAACCCCACACTCCCTCTGCTGGCAGAACAATGTCAGGAGGTACTTGGCTGGCTGGTAGAGGCCAAGGAGCAGTTCTCTGCAACATCCATACTTAAAAGCACGGTTTCCTGAGATCAGCACTGTCTTCACCTGGGAGCTTGTTAGAAACTTACATTCTTGGAGCCCCAACTCCAGATCTCCTGAAGCAGAATCTACATTTTAACAAGATTCTCAGTTAACATATAAGCATAGTAAAGGTTGAGGAGCACTTAGCTAGATACCTGTTGATAGATACATTGTTTATTTTTAGAGATAGGGTTTCCCACATTGTCCTGCCTAGAGCACGGTGGCTGTTCAGACACAACCAGATGACAGCTCCCTGCAGCTGTGAACTCCTGGGCTCAAGCGATTCTCCTGCCTCAGCTTCCTATGTAGCTGGGACTACAGATGTGCACTCCCCCACCCCCAGCTGGAAAACACCATGTTTTTATTAAGGTTGTGTGTTTGTTTGAGGTGGCTTAAGGCAGCTGATGAAGAAAATGGATGTGGGGGCAGGAGGGAATGAACTAATGCTGCCCATATACTCCTTTGGTGCCATTATGGCACCTTCCATGATAACCAAAGATCAGGACAGACTGGAAATGGCTGCAAGACACAGTGAGGTGGTGACATTTCTGCTGATCACAGAGGACATGGGGATAGGAAGGAGTGTGGAGGCAGGTGGTCTAGGATTACTCCCCTCTGTGTTTCTGTCATTTAGGCTGGGAGGGGCTCTCCGCAGTGCTTACATCTACCATTGCTAAAACAATTTTTGACGGCAAATCTGGTTCTGCTGAAAATGGCAGCTATCCATGGGCAAGTCAGCGTCACGCTCCCTCCTGCACGACCATAGCTCCCCAGGCCTCTGGCTGCTTCCTGACACTCCTTGCTCAGCTTCTTTGGAAGGCCACCTTACCGTAGAATAGGGTTATAGGCAAATCTTAGGAGGTTTGTAGTCTCTGTGCCCCTCCTGGAAAGAAGTGGCCCGTACGAAAGCCCTCTGGAGGAAGCCAACAAACAATGTGTGGAGGCCAGAATGCCTAAGGAGGGGCAGGAAAACAACAACAGCCCCAGCAGCAGGTCTGATTGGTCACAACAGATCTGATGAGGCTAAGGGCCAGCCAGACATGGAAACGCCCACCTGGCAAGGAGCCAGCACTCATAACTTGCCACACTGGACTGAGAAGCAGAGTAACTGAGTTGTAATGACTTGACTGAGCACCTGCCCTTGCCCAGATACATGTCCCAGGTACCATTTCAACCAAAGTCAGAGTGGCCAAGCCCTCAGAGGACCAAGGACTTCCCCAGGAAGCCTCCCACTGCTATCCAGACAGCACAATCACTCCCAGCAAAACATCAAAACGAGAGAGCAACGGTTTATCAAGAACAAAATAAGTACAAACTTCCTTTGGCAGAAGGAAACCAGCTGGGGGCTATGATGACAGAACAGCTTCAGTGTCAGAAAAAAAACAGGTCTCTACCCAGAAATCACTGTGTGGCCTCTGGTAAGTTTTTTAACTGTCTGAGCCTGGGCTCCCTTAGCTATAAAACAAGGATTAATAACATCTACCTTAGGACTGATATACAATTGCAAGAGACAGATGTATGTACCCTACACAAATGGGGCCCGACCCAGAGTAGGTACTCAGGAATTATTAGCCCTTCCACCCACATCCAGGGTGTGAGCAAATAAAATTCCAATGAGCTCTCTGAGTGGCTACACCCAGTCCAACCCTTTCATTTTATTGTTCTAGGTCTGGCTTCAGTGCCCACCAGGACTGGATCCTAACAAGTTGAATAGTTCCCCTTATCCTCTCTAGGTCATACTAGTCCTTTTCAAGGCTTGTCTGAGAGTGACAGATCTACCGTTACCCTGCAGATTTTGTTGCTTATAGATCAGTAAGTCACAAACCAACCAGTGCCAACAGCCCTGTTTATAACAAATCTTTTTTAACTTTCTTTTATTATCCTGAAATCAAATTCTGATGCACCTATCTATACATATAATTCTTTTTACATAGAAATATAGGGCCATAACTTTATAAGTGAAACTCACATAATAAAACTGTGTAAGAAGTTGGCAGATGAATGAATTTACAACAGGCAAGTTTACATTGAAAAGAAGACAGCACTAATTTAATAATGTTGTCATTTTTTTTCTTATTTGAAATAAGGGCTAAATTAGGATATTTAGAAAACCACACACAATCATCACGGGTGGAAAAAGTACAAATACAGACCAGTATAGAGGGGGTGTCTTGATAACTCAATTACCCAGCATTGCTATGGGCAATGTGATTTTACATAACTACAGACAAAGTGTTCAAGACCAACCAGAGCAATAGTGAGACTCCCATCTCTACTAAAAAATAGAAAAATTAGCCAAGCATTAATGGTAGGTGCCTGTAGTCCCAGCTACACAGGAGGCCAAAGCAGGAGGATCACGTAAGCCCAGCAGTTTGATGTTGCTGTGAGCTATGATGCCACAAACACTTTACTCAGGGCAACTGAGTAAGACAAAGAGAGAGAGAGAGAGACAGAGAGAGAGAGAGAGAGAGAGAGAGAGAGAGAGAGAGAGAGAGAAAGAAAGAAAGAAAGAAAGAAAGAAAGAAAGAAAGAAAGAAAGAAAGAAAGAAAGAAAAAGTTCCAAATGAAACAAAAAACAACTTACATTCAACTTTCACCATGGTAGTCATCCTCTAGGTAGAGTGCATAATAAAAGCATATTGTTAAAAAAATAAAAACTCACTTGTATAGAAAGTGAAGTGGAGGTTCATGTGACTATGAACTGGCTTTTCACCTATGTGAATACTTTGGCAGGGCGTTCAAAACATTCTTTAATTCTTTTAGTTAATTCTTTTTTTTTTTTTAGAGATATTGTGAGGGCCGCATCCCATTGCTGAATGCCAGAGGAACCACCCCCATCCCCCTTGTCTTCGTTGTGACAGCCAAAAGTTTTTTAATTTCTGGGGTGCTCCCTAGGGAGCGGACCTGCCCCACTGAGAACTGCTCAGTGGAATACACACCAGCACAAGCCTCATCTAAGTATCTACAGCTGAGATTTGAGGCTGTAGAAGGAACTTAAGCATCATGCAGGCTGTGCTGCCCATCTAGCATTACAGCATCTGGTATTTAAGGGAGCTTTACAAAATCCTTGTGTTGGGGCTCTCCAACAGACCCGGGGAATGAGAAGTGGGGCCCAGACACCTATATTTTGTGCACTTCTGGGTGAGAGATGCAGAATTCTACCCATTCTCATCTATTTCTAAGGCTTGGTCCTGTAACTAGTGGAAACTGAACCTAGAATTCCTGACATCCTAGCCCCAGAAACCCAGAGCCAGAAAATATAGTGAAACTTACAGGTTCTTATTCTGGCTTTGGGACTCTGTATTGTGTGGCTTAGGACACACCACGTAGCCTCTCTGGGGCTCTTCTCAAAATTGGGTAGAGAAGGAAGCTGCTCTCTACCTCTGTCACTCTAGAATTCTCTATGGCCCACTTAGGTTACACTGCCCAGAGCCTGTTGGGTAACTCCACCTCTCTGTCTCTCAATTCTCAGGAAGGGCCCTCTGTCACATGGTTATTTGGTTGGGACAGTGTTTGTCTTGGTCTTGCTGTGTGTGAGGATGAGCTGTGTTGCCAGAATGCCAGGGGAGGCCAGTCCTCTTCTCTACCCACCCTGAGTGTTGACACAATTGGGACATGATAAAGAGGTCCAGTGTTACAAGTCCTGGTAAACAGAGGACTGATGGGGCAATTACAGCCTTTGACCCAGGGCTTCTCCTTGCCTGGCCCTATAGAACCAATTTCCAGGTTTAATTGAAAGGGGCTGGGCTTGTGGAGGCTGATTGGCACCTGTATCCTCTGAGGTCAGGGTAACCAGGAGGTGTCCATATCCTCAAAGGGATGAAAAGCCTTCCGTATCGTGAAAAACTGATGAAAGAAATTTTCTCTAGAATTTTCTCTTTAAAAATCTGACTCAGGCAGAATTATTCTCTATGTTCGGGGGACTTGACCTAGGCAGAAGGATCAAGAATAGCTGGAGCAGAGACAACAGAATAACCAGAACTTAACTGAGAATTAACCAGGAAGATGGGGAACAGAGACTATGGGACTTGGGTATTGCTGTTTTATTTATTTTTTTTTGTAGAGACAGAATCTCACTTTATCACCCTCAGTAGAGTGCCGTGGCATCACAGTTCACAGCAACCTCCAACTCCTGGGCTTAGGCGATTCTCTTGCCTCAACCTCCCGAGTACTGGGACTACAGGCACCCACCACAATGCCTGGCTATTTTTCTGTTTTGCAGTTTGGCAGAGGCCGTGTTTGAACCCACCACCTTTGGTATATGGGGCTGGCGCCCTACTTGATGAGCCACAGGTGCCGCCCAAGGGTATTGCTGTTTTAAATGAAATGATAGGGTAAGTCCAATATCTCAATTTTCCAGGGAAAAGCAGGAATCCGGATTTTTTTTCTTTCTTTTCTTTTCATTTTTTTTTTCTTTTTTCTTTTTTTTTTTTTTTTAATAATTTCTCTCAATTTAAAAACTGTGATGTCCTGGGAGTCTTCCAGGGATTATTCTCATTCTCCTTGCTAGGACTACTTTGGTTCTTGATGTTAATTTGGTCATTCTAAAACAGGGTCCTTAAACTTTTTAAACAGGGGGCCAGTTCACTGTCCTTCTGACTGTTTGAGGGCCAGAATATAGTTTAAAAAAAAAACTATGAACAAATTCCTATGCACACTGCACATACCTTATTTTGAAGTAAAAAAGCAAAATGGGGGTGGCGCCTGTGGCTCAAAGGAGTAGGGCACTGGCCCCATATACCAGAGGTGATGGGTTCAAACCCAGTCCTAGACCCCCCCCCAAAAAAAAATACAGGAACAAATACAAATACAATATTTAAAATGAAAATAAAAAAGGCACCCCCTATCTACAAAAAAAAGACCTCCTAATTTAAAAAAAAAAAGGCTCCCCTTAGCCGTAAAAAAAGGCCCTACCAACTGCATAATTAAAAAAAAAAAATAGACCTCCTAACTCCAAAAAATATATAAATCCTAACTTGTTCTTACCTCGGTCCTCAGGCAGCAGCAGGCTCTACACAGGCAGGCTCGTGACTTGTCCAATCATGAGTCTCAGTCTCACCAGAGAGACTGAGATGAAGAGTCAAGAGACAGGAGTCAGAGAGTGTGGTGCACATCCCACACATGTGTACTGCAGCCCGGGATGAGTTGGCTGCCAAGCAGGACAGGCAGCAGCAGCAAAAACACCTGGCAGGCTGATAAATGTCCTCAGCAGGCTGGCATGTGGCCCGCGGGCTGTAGTTTGAGGAACCCTCCTCTAAAACTTTACTTTCCCAAGTATAGGAATGGTCACTATACCACTGACATGAACTTCAGATATTACCAAAATGCTTTTCGGCAATCTGTGGGAAATGTTTCCTTTTTTCCATATGCCCATGAAGGGGCACAGTCCCCTGTACCCTTGTAAGGTGACTCAGTCTCGTTTGTGCTCCTTGAGATATGAGCCCTGAGAAGGAACATTTCTAGTACTTGGGCTAGATGTGAGTTTTGGGGGATATTGTCCCCAAGCTAGCAGAAGCAGCCTTGCTGAAAAAAACGCAGGCAGTTACACCCTAAAGGAGAGAATGTGCCAGAGGGCCCACACCCCCCACACACCCCCACCCTGTCCACACCCCCCGCCAAGTCACAGCTGGGGATGAATCACCTGCCTGGGGCAGTGGGCTGTTGCACTTTGTTCCCTACTTCAATTTACACAATAAGTTCCAGTTAATCATATAGGGAAGCAGGCAAACAGAACAGACAACCCAGGGCCTTTGTGGTTTATCTCCATTGTTGTTTATCTCCAAACAGGATAGTCTTAGTTTAAAAATGTGTGTACAAAGTACTTTGCTGTATTAATGCAAATAAGAAATGTTTATGGCAGATTTTGTTACCTTTTGTGTTCTTTATTCTTCAGTATTGTTATCTGATGATTTGGGGTATATGAGAATCTTAGTAAAGATGGGTAGATGCTGTATGTCCGAGTGAGCTTCAGTCTTCCCTTTTCAAATCAATCATTTCGTCTGCGGTGCTTCCTCTACGTCATCGACTAAGTAGGTTAGTGGACAGCAACGTGCCCATGTTGTTCAGACCTCCCATTTTCTTGGGGACAGACATGGGGGTTACTCACAGCCCCTACTTGCCCAAGCTCTGTTGGGTAGACAGGACAGTGGCTTCAAAGGGGAGTGATGCTGTCCCTAGAGCAGATTTGAAGCACAGTGCTGCCAACCAATCATACCTTCCAAGTCTCCTTTGCACGATGGGGGCAAATACAACATGTAGGTCACTATTCTTATTTAGCAACAGCAAATAGAAAGCCATCACAATCAAGGGGCTGACAGTATCACATTGGTGTTTCAAAACAATCCCTCTGCATAGCACAGCTAGGAGAGGAACCAGATGAACAGACCAGGCAAAGAAGGAAGAAAGCTGGTTCCAGAGCAGAGCAACGGCATTCACTTAGGAGATGAAAGCTAGTTCCAGAGCAGAGCAATGGCATCCACTTAGGACATAGACCTTTAGAAAGCAAAATGAGATTAAAACAAGACTTCCAAAGCCAAAGGCTAGCTACCTCATGTCTGACCAGCAGGCTCTTGTGTGTGCCTTCAAGCCAAGACTCCCAGAGGGGAAGGGCAAACTATCTCATACCTAGTGGGCTATAGACCTTGTTGCAGCAGGATTGGGGTACTGCTCCTTTCACTGTCAGATTCTCTCTATAAAATAAGAAGAATTGGTTACAGCAGTAACCCACAGAGTCATTGTGCTCACACTGATGTCAATTCAATCCATCCTAAGTGCCATGGGTTGAATGTGTCCCCTAATAATTCATGCACTGAAATCCTCACCCCAGGACCTCAGAATGTGTCCTTATTGGAAATAGTGCCATTGCAGATGTAATGAGTTAAGAAGCAATAGTACTGGCCTATGGTGGTTGTGAAGTTGCATCCTGAGACAACATTGGACAATCTCCAAGGACCTTCTCTTCTAAGCTAGAATCTCTGTAAGGCTTCCCTGGAGGGGAACAGCTGAGGTCAGGAAATGGCCTACCAGCATGATTCCTTATGAAAAAGAAAAATTTGGACAGGAGAACACCATGTGAAAAGGAAGGTAGAGACCCAGGGTGATGACTTCACAGGTCAAAGACCAACCTGCAAACCTCCAGGAGCTAAGGAACAGACACAGAATATGGTTTCCCTCAGAGTCCTCAGGAGCCAGCCCTGTCACCACCTCAATCTGAAACTTCCAGCCTCCAGCACCATAAGGCAATAAATGTGTTGTCCAAGCCACCCAATTTGGGTCACTTGTGACAGCAGCCTAATTACCATACTAATACACCTAGATTCTCCAACTAGCCCCACACCTCTGCAGGTTGGCAAAGGAGGAATGGGGCGGGCAGGGTGACAGGGCCATTTTCAATAACTTCAGTTTCCTCTTGGGTAGGCCAAGTGTTGGAGCAGTGACAGCATTGGGAGTTTACTGGGAGGCCTCCAGAGCCCTCCTGTAGCTACTGCCAACTGGCTTCCTGTGGACAAAGCAGCCTGAAGTTTAGTCTTTATAGCTCTGCTTGAGGGAGACTGCTGCATTCAGTTTGAGGGCGCAAGCCAATACTTGCTACTTAGGGACAGATGTTGCAGGGGGTGCTGCAGAAGAAACCACTCACTCGGGCATATTGCAAATGCCCACACTTATGTTTCCTTCAAGTATTTTCAATGTTTAAGCTATTTATACTGGCTAACCATCCAAACATCTAACTCAATATTCCCAATTATTGCATCATGTCAGAGCCAATTAAACTCATTTCATCTGAATATTTGTATGAATCCCTTTAATACACAAATCACATAAGTCCTTTAGAACAAATTGTTTATAGCTAGTAGGCCATTTCCTGACCTCAGCTGATCCCCTCCAGGGAAGCCTTACAGAGTTTCTAGTTTAGAATAGAAGGTCCTTGGAGATTACCCAATGTTGTCTCAGGATGCAACTTCACAACCACAAAAACAAATCAAAACCTGAAGCCTATTGACAGAGACTCAGTTATAGAACATGTACAAACAAGGATCAGCAGAGGTTACCTGGGCCTCACCCTAGCCTGCATGGAAAGCATTTACCTGGTAGGCTCTCTGTGAGTGGGAACCCATAGCAATGGTCATCTACTAGTCAATGTAGTGGTCTGTGTGTGAAGTAGATCACATCTGGAGAAAATAACCTTAAAGGGAAAGGCACTGTAGGAAGACCAGTTAATAGAATGCTCTTCTTGAACTTGGCTCATAAGTCCCCTCAGGAACAGCCCTTGCTTCTCTCCATCTTCATCTCCTCCACTTCCATCTCACCCTAAGACTTTATACCCCATCCATACCTATAGTGACCATATAATTTATCATCCAATCTGGGACACTTTGAAACTAAAGACATAGTATTGAGTTTTCTGGGACAATAGGCAATGAGGAACTTCTTGTCTCCTTGGCCATACAGAACTACCTACAGTTCCCATAACATGCCATGGCTTCCATAGCCTGATACTTTTGCATATGCTATTCACTTTTATCAGAATATTCTTCTGTCCTTGGAACAAATTCTATAGCTCACTCCTCTGTGAAATCTTCTCAAGACAACCAGGTGGGCTTGAACTCTCTTTCCTCTGTGTCTCCAAATTCATCCCAATCTATCTTAATTTCTCTAGGTCTCCACAAGACCAATAACCGCTTGAGGACAGAGATCATATCTTTTCCTCTTTGCATTCTCTAGGCTATTCCATGCTGTAGACGTTCAACATGTATCAAATCAATGATTTTGTGATCATACTGGAGAAAAGGTTAAGAACTAACTGCAAATGGATGGATTGCTTGAGCTCATGAGTTTTAGACCAGCCTGAGCAAAAGTGAGACTCTGTCTCTACTAAAAATAGAAAAACTAGTTGGGCATTATGGTGGGCACCTGTAGTCCCAGCCGCTTGGGAGGCTGAGGCAAGAGGATTGCTTGAGCCCAAGAGACTGAGGTTGCTGTGAGCTATGATGATGCCATGGCACTCTACTTAGGGCAATAGAGTGAGACTCTATCTCAAAAAAGAACTGAAGGGGTGGCACCTATGGCTCAGTCAGTAGGGCGCCGGCCCCATATACGGAGTTTGGCGGGTTCAAACCTGGCCCCGACCAAATTGCAGCAAGGAAATAGCCAGGCGTTGTGGCGGGCACCTGTAGTCCTAGCTACTCAGGAGGCTGAGGCAAGAGAGTCGCCGGTGCCCAGGAGTTGGAAGTTGCTGTGAGCAGTGTGATGCCTCGGCACTCTACTGAGGGCAACAAAGTTAGACTCTGTCTCTAAAAAAAAAAGAACTGAAAATGTCTCAAGGGTTATTATGGCAAAGGCCCAGGCGTGATTGGTGTGCCTATAAGAGATAAAGCGAGAACACTAACCAGAAGCCTCAAGGAAATATATTTCAGCTCAAAATTAAAAAGAACTTTCTGACCAATAGAACTACACAGAAAATTAACAGGTAGCCTTAGGAAAGAGACTGTTTCCTGTCACTGGAGATGACTAAATGACAAATACTAGCAAATACTTGGTAGGAATGAGGCCAGAATTCAAGCATGCAATAGATGAATTGTCTAAATGAGAGGTTCTCAACCTTCCTAATGCCGCGGGCCTTTAATACAGTTCCTGTGGGTTGCGACCCACAGATTGAGAACTGCTGGCCTAAATATACACCTGAGACTCTGTGACTCCCTTATTCATTCATTCAGTGAGTACTGGGCACCTGGCATTATACCAGGAGCTTGACGAATTAACATATATACACACACACACACACACAAAACCACACTCATATAATCATCACATAGATCAAGGCCCTATGCTTGGTCATGAACAAGATAAATGTGACCTCTGACCTTTTGGCACTTACAGTCTTACAGAAGAGACACATGTAATTGCAAGAACTATTGGGTATTGAGAGAGTATAAAGGGAGAACTAGATGTGGGGATCAGAGAAGAGACATTTAAATTAAAAGGGAACGAATGTAGGAAGCTTGTCTTGTTCCATGACCTTAGACTTTCTGGAGAGCTTAGGCTTCTTTTCTCTAGTCTGATGCCTGCGCTTCCAGTTGGATTAACCTGAGTGCTGGCTTATACCAGTCTATACTTGTCAGCTCCAGAGCTATCAGTCCTGCTCACATGATAGATAACTAGGTAACTTTAATCATTCTAGGGAGACAGGAGGGTAAGCCATGTGGGGTCTTTAACCACAACCCTCCTTCTTTCCTCTTCTCTTTTCTGAAAGACCATCATAAGATTAGTCATGCAGACATCAGGACAATAAAGGCAAAAACAATGCCATGGTATGTGTACCCCAAGAGCCTGGCAGAGACTCAGACTCTCAGAGCAGCCAACCCTTACCAAAACACCTAATGATACTGACCATAATCCAAAACTCCAAATGCAAAGCAGAAAAGACATGAGGAGTAAACCAAGAAGCATGTGGCCACAGGACTTTCTCTTGTGTACTGATGGGGAATAACATCAAGATAATACAGTAGCCATTCATGAAAAGTTTGCTTGATTTTGATAAACAATAATAATAATAAATAAATACCATACATCAAGCCTTTACTATGGGTCACTTGCTATTCTGGGTGATTATACATGCATCATCTTATTTAATCAACAAATAGCCACATAAAGTTAGGAGAATTATTAGCCCTATTTTATAAAGAAGGAAACTGAGGTCAAGAGTTGTTAAAATTTATATAAGGTCACATAGCTAGAGAGTGCCAAGCCTGGGTGTCTCTGTAGCCCATGCTTCTGGCCTTTCTTCTGTGGAATAATTCATGGGGTTGAGAGAGTCCAATAAAGCAGATACAAGTTAAAATGGCACCTGTGGCTCAAAGGAGTAGGGCGTCAGCCCCATATGCTTGAGGTGGCAGATTCAAACCCAGCCCTGCCAAAAACTGCAAAAAAAAAGAGCTATTCTCTCTGAGTTCCAAAGGTAGCTGAGTAAGTCCTCAGCAGAGTAGCAGTTTAGTAGGAAAGGAATCTAAAATCTGAAATCACAGCATAATCTTAATAACAAATTATAAAATGTTATTTTAATGACTCATATTACAAAGGAATAATATTTGTAATATATAAATTCATATATACACATAAGAACCAACAGAAAGATGAACAAGAGATATAACAAAGGTCACAAAAATATACATAAATTACATTAAACATATGAAAAGATATCCAACCTCATTCATTAGAGAAATACAAATTGAAGCTATACTAACATAGCATTTGTCTCCTATAAATTTGACAGACTTGTGAGATGCAGCTATTATGGCCTTAAGCATATAATATATTTAAAAAGAAGGAAATTGAAAGTCAGTGACTTCAGTGTCCATTTGAAAAAATTATAAAAAGAACAGCAAACTAAACCCAAACAATATAAAAGGAAGCTAATACCTAAGAGGACCAAGAAAATGAAAAATTGGTTCTTTGAAAAAAAACTAATTAAAAGCAATACCTCCCAGCAGGATTGATACAGAAGAAAGAGAGAAGAGAGGGAGAAAGAAGAAATTCAATACAATAACAGGAATGAAAAGATCTCAATCTAGTTCTAAAAACACTACAAAGATACGGCCTTTTGAAAATGTAGATATGGAAAAACTCTTAGAGAAACAAGATTTACACCAACACTGAAATGACAGCAATATTAGAATTATCTTACAAAGATTCTATAGTATGAAATAAAAATGCTTCATTGAGAAATTAAAAACATACTTGAAATAACTGGAGAAAAATAAAAAGCCTCAGCAAGTAAATGGAAGACATAAAGGACAAAATGGAAATTTTAGAACTGCAAAATACAATAACTGAAATAAGATAGTCAGTTTTACCTAAGAAGTCTAACAAACATTTAAAGAAATAACACCAACTTTATACAATGTCTTCCAGAAAATGGAAAAGGAGATAACATTTCTTTTTATAAAGTTAGTATTAACCTGATACCAAAACCAGAAAAAGACAGTACAGTAAGGAAATTACAGATAAATATTCCCCGTGAATATAGGTATAATAATCTTTAACAAAATATTTGCAAATGGACTTTAACAATATGTAAAAAGATTATACACTATGACCAAGTGGGATTTATTCCAGGGATGCAAGTCTGGTTTAATATTTGAAAGTCAATCAGTGTAATCCACCATACCAACAAGCTAAAAGAAAACAAAATCACATGATCATATCAATTGGTGCAGAAAAAGCACTTGTTAAAATTCAACACCCATTCATGACAAAAGCTCTCAGAAAAATAGGAATAGAGAGAAACTTCTTTAACTTGATAAAGCATATGTACTTGGCTTGGCGCCTGTGGCTCAAGCAGCTAAGGCGCCAGCCACATACACCTGAGCTGGCAGGTTCGAATCCATCCAGGCCCACCAAACAACAATGATGGCTGCAACCAAAAAAAAAAGAATATGTGCAGCAGGAGGAAGCGGAGGGAAGGGGGAGAGGGGATTGGTGTGCTTCCACCTAAAGAGCACAATGTATAGGGCACACCTCCTGGGTATTGGACATAACTCTAATAGGGACTTTATCTAACAAGTACAAACATTGTGAACTAATCATTTGTACCCTCATATTAATCTGAAATTTTAAAAAAATTCAATAAAATCCATAGATAATTTCTAGAAGTAATAAGAGTTAAAGATTTATTGAGTTTGCAGAGTACAAACTAAATATGTAAAAATCTATTACATTTTTATATACCACCAAGAGAGAGTTGGAAAGAAATTTTTTAAATAAAATAAAAATGCATAGAATGTTCATAAATAAATGTAATAAAAATGTGTAAAACCATTATTGACAAAAATACAGGGTGTTCATAAAGCTTGTGTGCAATTTACTATGTTACTAAATTTTAAATTGCTACAAACTTTATGTCCACTCTGTATAAAACTATACTGAAATATTGTACATTTAAAAAGACCTAAATAAATCAAGAGCTATGCAATGTTCATGAAAAAACAAAAAAGACCTGAAAATAATCTCTAATGGTTAAAGAGTAAATTCTTACTCCCTAAGAACAGGAACAAGGTAAGGACGTTCACTGTCACTGCTCTTGTTCAACATAGTATTAGGAGTTCTAGGCAGTACAATAAGGCAAGAAAAGAAAATATTATAAAAGGCATATATATGGGAAAGAAAGAAGTAAAACTGTTCCATTTATTTATGATATCATTATTTATGTCTAAAATCCCAAGAAATCTAAAACATATTTCCTAGAACTAATAAATGAGTTCAGTGAGTTTTCAGGATTTGAAACTAATATACAAAAATTAATTGTGTTTCTATGTATTAGCCATGAAGGTATATATACATGAACACTAAAGTAAAAAATATAATACCATTTACAATTGCTCAAAAAACCTGAAATACTTAGGTAAGAATCAAACAAAACAAGTATAGGGCTTATATACAGAAGACTACATGATGCTGATGAAAGAAATTTAAAAAGATCTAAATAAATGGAAAGACATACCATGTTCATGGATTAGAAGATGCAACATGGCAAGATGTCAATTCTCCCCCCCAAAAGATACAGAGGTTTAACATGATTAATATTAAAATTTTTTTTTCTTTTCTTTTTTTTTATTCAAGTGATCAGCAATGAGTATTCTCTTCATTTCAGGTCAGTCCCGAAAGATGATTGCCATCATCTCACAATATTAAAATTTAAGCAAAATTTTTTGTAGATATTGATGAGGTTGTTCTAAAATTTCCATGGAAAGGCCAAAGAACTAGAATACCCAAGACAATCTTAAAGAAATAAAGCTGGAAGTCTTACAACACTAGATATTAAGATATATTTAAAGCTACAGTAATTAAGAAAGTATAATGTTGGTGCAATGGTAGACAAACAAAAAGTCCATGGAGGCTCGGCGCCTGTGGCTCCAAAGGCTAAGGCACCAGCCACATACACCTGAGCTAGCGGGTTTGAATCTAGCCCGGGCCTGCCAAACAACAATGACGGCTGCAACCAAAAAATAGCCAGGCGTTGTGGCGGGCGCCTATAGTCCCAGTGACTTGGGAGGCAGAGGCAAGAGACTCGCTTGAGCCCAGGAATTGGAGATTGCTGTGAGCTGTGATGCCACAGCACTCTATCCAGGGTGACAGCCTGAGGCTCTGGCTCAAAAAAAAAAAAAAAAGTCCTCAGAAAGACCCACACATAAATGGATACTTGAATTTTGATAAAGATGGTGGTGCAGAGAAGCAGGATGAGAATAGTATTTCATGTAATGGCACTGGATCAAATAGTTATTAGTCTGAGGATAATGTTAATCTTGATATCTATCTTATATCATACATTAAAATCAATTTCATATTGACCACAGATCTAAATGTGAAAGGTAAAGCAGCAAATCTTCCAGAAAACAATATAGGAGAATATCTTCATAACCTTGGATAGGCAAAGATCTCTTAAATAATACACAAACCCCAATAACTATTAAGGACTAGATTGATAAATTGGGCAATACACATATAAAATTAGGAATTCTCTTCATCAAAATATTGCATTTAGGGCTCGGCGCCTGTAGCTCAAGCAGCTAGGGCACCAGCCACATACACCGGAGCTGGTGGGCTCAAATCCAGCCCAGGCCTGCCAAGCAACAATGACAACTACAACCAAAAAATAGCCAGGCATTGTGGCAGGTGCCTATAGTCCCAGCTACTTGGGAGGCTGAGGCAAGAGAATCGCTTAAGCCCATGAGTTTGAGGTTGCTGTGAGCTGTGATGCCATCACACTCTACCCAGGGCGATAGCTTGAAACTCTGTCTCAAAAAGAAAAAAAAAAAAAAAAAAAAAAAAAATATATATATATATATATATATATATATTACATTTAGAGACAGTAGCATAAGCCACAGAGAGGATAATATGTTTGCAACACATATAACTAAGGATTTCTCTGATTATTAATTTCTTCCACTATAAATTAAATGAGATTGATAACATGTCTAAAGGGGTTAACACAATGCCTGACACATAGAAGTGTTTCATAAAGTTTTCTATTTCTCCTTTTATAACTGAGGTATGTAAGCAAACCATGCCCAGGCTGAGAAATCTCTTTCCCATTTTTGATCCTCCACAGAGAAAGAAGTCAGAAGGATTTCCTCAGTGATTCTCTTATAAACCAGTGTTAAACCAGTGTTAATGTTAAAAACATTTCCACAATCCCCTTCAGCCCCCCAGCTGCAATCCACATGCTGACCCTTGTGATCAGCTCTAAATAATGTAATGGAAGCATGACAAGGCACCAGTGGGGAGGGTGAGAGTGGGTTTTCCTCTCAGCTGTGACAGTGGGAAATCCCCCAAGATTGCTGGAAGCAGCAGGAAGGGGCCTGTCATGAGGGACGAGAGCCCTCTCTTCTTCCAAACACAGTATCATCTATCTTAATAGTCAGCAGGACACTCAAAAGCATGAAAAAGGGGGTTTCCAAAATGATTTCAAAGGGGTCACCTCATTCCTGCAGAAAGAGGCCCAGAAAAAGCCAGAGCTTAGACCTGGAATGTTCCACTTAGTGTACACAGAGAGACATTTGGAATAGGCCAGAATCAGAAGCCACCCTGCATTGGGTCACCACAATGGTCCACATCCTACCCCTCAGTTGGGAAGGGTATAACTTCAGAAGGTCTTGGGTTTGTCTGTAGCTACCCACCTTCCTTTCTTTGCTTCCCAGAGGGAAGACACAGTCTAGAAGTTTCAGGGCGCCAATATGAAGCCAGTTGTCCTGAGGGCAAAGACTTTGACTATGCCCACCACAATTCTGAGGCCAGCAGCAAGCACCGTCTGCAGTTCTTCTGTAGTTTACAGAGCCTGTTCACATCCTTGCAGCCTCTGATCTCTATACAGCCCTGTGGGCCAAGGACTATCCTTACTCCTACTTTGCAAGTGTACCCAAAAAAGCTCTCAGACAAAGGATTCATCCCACTACATAACCCTACCTCCATCAAGTTGCCAATAATAACAATTATTATTATCATTCTTTTTGCGCATCTCTCATGTGCCAGACATATAACTGACGAGGTGCTTGTTTGTCCTTCAGAATAACCCCAGATGTAGGCAAGTGCACCCCATCTTACAGCTCCAGAGGAAACACTAATGGGAAGAGATCATACTTGGTGTCAGACACTGTTCTTGTTAATGAAAGGGGAGTTTGTATTGCCCAAAGCCCAGAAAGCCAATTACCGAGACAATGAGGATTGTCAAGGAAGAGAGGATTTATTGCAGGAGATGCACCTGCTGGGAGGGAAAGCACAGACTGCCTCAAATTTGCCTCCCCGAAAAACAAGGTCAAGGGATTTTTTTTCTGGAGGTGAATATGAATAATGCATGAGGGGAGTGAACATCGTTATGTGTTTGAGGTGGAGTGCAGGGCCCATGAGCACAGTGAGAAATGCTGCTAGTACATCCATCCCATGTCAAAAAATTGTGGATAAGTCTCCCCCAGGGTGGGGATTTTAGTATTACATGAGCTCGGGGTTAATATTGGTCATTCTTACAGGCTGATGCACAAGCTCAGTGGGTCTTTGGGCACAATGGACAATGGTATTTCACTTGTCTTTTCTAGACAAACAGGTAGAGTAAGGCTCTGCAGTTATCTCATGCCTGCAGGTGGTTTCACCACTCCTGAAAGAAACTCAAAAGCAAATACATCAATGCAACAGAAAGTTACAAAGTTCTAGTCAGCAAATCTTACTGGCCTGGGATCTTGAAACGTAAGAGAACGATAAAAAATTTTAAAAAAATGTTTTCTTGCTTATGGAGCTGGTTACCATTGGCACGGATCTAAGCACTTTAATGTATTAACTCACTTAATATTTCCACAACCCTGTGAGAATAAGTGTGAGTTATCATCTCTGTTTCAGAGGTATGGAAACTAAGGCTCAGAGTGGTCAGGGAAATTGTCTGGGGCCACACAGCTAGGATGTAGCCTAAAAGGGATTTGAACCAGGGATTCTTGCCACTATTTTGCATCCGTGGCAATATGGGTGACCTGCCCTAGATGGCACATCTGTGGAATGTCAGTGTCTTACTAGAATGCCCGTTCAACGGAAAACCCAGAACCTTTCCACCTAGCCATCCCGCTGAGAGTGAGGCTAGAGGGAGCCTCTGGGTCTTGTGGGCTAAGACAGAACCCCTGAGAATTAATCCCCAGAAATAGTATGCACGGAGGCAAACCCCTCCATGGCAGCATTAGGCTGAGTGGGGCTGAAAGAGCTGAGACCTGGGCAAACCAACAGCCTTTGCCGAACTTTCTCTCTCTGCCTCTGCTGCTGGTTGAAACCAACGCTCAATGCTCCTTCCCTTTGGTCCCGAGTGGAAGTGCTGCGTAGGAGGCCTGGTGGGAGAGGAGGTTCTTGGCAGGTGGGGGGAGAGGAGCTGGCCGGGGGTAAGGGACGGGGTGCTTGGGAGTGGTTCTGGAGTTGTGGGTCAGGTCACCTAGCAACCACCAGGCTCAGTGCCCTCACAAAGCAGCAGCTTTGCCCACAGAACCCAGGAGCCTCTCCTAAGACGTGCGCTCGCTCCTTCCTGCCAGGCCTGCAGTGCTTCCCACTCACACGCTGTAGCGAGAGCTTGTCTTGGTGAGTTCAGGGACCTGTGGGAGAGGAGATGGATGCCGGAGGGCCCAGTGGAGCCTAGGTGGAAAGGGAGGTTCTGGGGCTGGATTGCTTGGAACTCTCACACCCTTCAGCCTGGCTACCTGGAGGCCCAGGGACAGAGAGCCAGCGCAGGACAGACGGCAGGGGGCCGGTCCCACCCATCCCGCAGGGCCTGCTAGAGTCCCTGCCAACCTCACTACAGCAGCTTTGGGCTGTGACCCACTGGTGGCTTATTAAACACATTGGATAGGTCATGTCTAACATTTATAGAATGAAAACAGAAAATAGGATAAAATACCGGGGTGCATCACATGTAATAACAGTAAGTATGGCTTTAGGATATTCTTAAAAGTTTCACATATACACACAAATATACATATGTGTGAATTTGGTCATGGTGTAAAAATGAATTTCTTATCGCGGACATAGTCAAAAGTGTTTGAAAGTGTTGTAAAGAGTACCTTTTCTCAAAGAAAATGCCCTGAAGGCCATGTTAAACAGTTTGATGAAAACATTGCAGATTGTATATGGAACCAGCACATTGTACCCCTTGATTGCACTAATGTACGCAGCTATGATTTAATAATAAAATAAAAATAGCCAAAAAATAATAAATAATTAAATAAATAATTAGATTTTAAAAAATAAAAAAAAATAATAAAATTGTTTAAAAAAGAAAAGAGTACCTTTTCTTGTAGGCAGGTGGATCTGGGGCTTCCAGATGTCCTGTTCTAAACTTGCAGCCTCTAAGCACTCTAGAATCCAATCCCATGCATCAAGGATGTCCAAAGCTTCCATAGGAAGCCCTGCCGATTGTTTTTTTTTTTTCCATAGAGACAGAGTCTCACTTTATCGCCCTCGGTAGAGTGCCGTGGCATCACACAGCTCACAGCAACCTCCAACTCCTGGGCTTAGGCGATTCTCTTGCCTCAGCCTCCCAAGTAGCTGGGACTACAGGCGCCCGACACAATGCCCGGCT
>CAUYON010038075.1:0-25349 GCA_963573935.1 Arctocebus calabarensis
AGGGGGGTGGGGTCTTGGGGTCTTGGTGTGTGCCACACCTTTTGGGGGCAAAACACGATTGTAAGAGGGACTTTTCCCAACAAATGCAACCAGTGTAACATGGTTTCTTGTACCCTCAATGAATCCCCAACAATAAAAAGAAAAAAAGTCATTTTGAGGCCAGGTGCAGTGGCTCATGCCTATAATCCTAGCACTCTGGGAGGCTGAGTTGGATGGATTGCTTGAGCTCAGAAGTTCGAGGCCAGCCTGAGCAAGAGTGAGACTCCTGTCCCTACTAAAAATAGAAAAACTAGCCAGGCGCTATGGTGGGTATCTGTAGTCCCAGCTACTCTGGAGGCTGAGGTAAGAGGATTGCTCAAGCCCAAGAGTTTGAGGCTGCTGTGAGCTACAATGATGCCATGGCACTCTACCCAGGGTGGCAGAGTGAGACTCTACCTTGAAAAAAAAAAAGTCATTGCGGTAAATAGTTGTATCCACTCTGGGTGTCATAAATCCCCTCTTGGAGGGCCTATCTATTCTTTCTGGTTCCAGCTTCCTTGGTGCTCTTGATAATTCTGTAGCCAAGGTTGCCACTGAGAGGAGTTACCTTCTCAGGGATTTCAGAACCACAATCTAACTCTCCAATTCCATTCTTCATCACTGGAGGGCTTGAAAATGAGATGCACTACTTAGCATAGAGTCTGGCACAAGGCGGCCTGACCAAGGCTGGGTCCCTAGGAAACCGTGTCTCCTTTCCCATGGCTGAGTGCAATTGTGTGCGGACACTAGCTACAACCCGTGAGCCATCTGGGACTCTTTGTTGCACAAGTTGTAACCCTGGATGCTCTGTGTTTATTCTAATTCCCCATTCCCAAGATCTTCATCAAGTGTCTTTGATGTGGCAAATTTTGTTGGCCTATTAAATGTTATAGACTGAATTTCTCTATGCTATTTCCCTTGTCGCTTAAGCATATTAAGATAGCTATAATTTATTTATTTTTTTTAGTTACTGAAAGAAAAAGAATCATATCACAAGATAATGTGATTTTCAACTACTCAGTGAGTTATATTTTTGGCTTGCTTTCTAAACCCAGAGCTGCAACATATTATTAAAATTGTTCATATTCTTTAACCTGTTAAGTGATATTACTGACAGCAGAGCACATGAAAAGAGGTGGGTGCTCTTTGTGGGGAAGTTGGGCTTTAATTTATTTTTATTTTTTTATTTTTGAGTTTAAATGCATTTTATTTTTAAACAACCTACATGACATGTTTTTCCTTAAAAACAATGCCTCCACTTCAAATAAATCACAGTCAGAATAAATGAAGAGCTTAAGATGACATCAGTCCCGTTTGTCTTAAGTCCTGGTGTTGTGTGGATGACAAGCAGCAGCCAGTTACGATGACAGGTGATAGATCCAAAGTAATTGCCAAATTTGTTAACATTTTTCCATTTCTAAACCATCCTTGAAGAAAATCACATGTGGGGTCACACCATCCTCACGCTACTCCAAGAGAGCAACCATGCCATCTGGATTCATGTTTTCACCGATAAAGAACTGGTCGTTTCTGAAATTAGCCAGGCTGTGCTAGATTTGTTCTGCAGCCCTGTCATAAAAGGTTTGACTCTTTCTGGTCTCTGCTCTTCAAGTTTGCTTTTGATTGACTTCATGTGATCTTTGATGTACTTCTTGTAGGCTTCTTTTGTGAAGCTGGTTTCCTGCAAGTGATGGTTCATGACAATATCGACACCAGTGATAACTGTGCTTTCGGTACCTTCGTCCTCAGGTCCTTCAGCGGAAGCATTTCCACCAATGAGCGAGTCATCAATGTTACCCTCTGTCCTACTGACCATCGTCCCTTCCACCTCCAAGCATAGGCCGTCAGCGATCTCGGATCTTGTAAATGTTAAGAGAGCATCTTTTCAGGGCCGATGAGGTCCCGGTAGATAATCAGGATGGCGGCGGCGGCAGAGCTAGCTGTGCAGGAGCCCTGAGCTCTGAGCGAGCCTGGTGGAGCCCCAGCGGCGCTCGTGCGGAGGGGAAAGCAGGCGGAAAAACGGCTTTAATTTATATCACGATGATGTGATGAGGTTCTTAGATCATGAGAGCCTGGGTTTAAGACTGAGAGGTTACAACTTTGATTTGGGGGCAGATTATTATCTTAGTCCTTGGCTCACAGGTTTTAGCTGTGTTTGCACCTGGTGAGTTGATGTTAGATTGCATCAAAACAGTGGAAAGGATAGAGTTTCAAAGGATCTCTGTTTATCAAACCTTCTTTTCTTTCCTAACATTATTTACCAAGCCCCATTATAGTTTGGTGGAGCCATATGACTAATTTCTGGCTAATGGGATGTGGGATAAAGGGATATGTTTTTCTTTCAGGACTGGTCTATAAAATCCTTCCTCATGTCCTCCTGGTTCTCCACCTTTTTTCTCTTTCTTCATCTACCAGCTAGATGCGAGGTCCTGGTGGAGCTACTAAGAAGATGAAAGACACTTTATCCCACAGAACCAAGGTCAAAACCCCTCGCCCCTCCATAATCTATGTTAGGTTTTGTAATGAGCAAGAAATGAACCTTTATTGTGGCATAAATACTCCATATAAACTGATGATGTTTGTTATCTTGTACATTGTGTCTTGTGTCTCTTATACAGAAATCAAACATGACTTGAGGATTTCAATTTTTTTTTTTTTTTGAGACAAAGCCTCAAGCTGTTGCCCTGGGTGGAGTGCCATGGCATCACAGCTCACAGCAACCTCTGAGTATTCCAATTTTAATACAGTTTTTTCCTTTCCTTTCTTAAAATTTGTATACAATTTTTGGCATCCTTTGTATATAAACTCAGAAAAAAACTGAAGGACAAACAGGAGGCCAACCTTAACACAATGAAGAATTGCCTCATTGTGTGAAATTCTGTAATTTCCATTAGGGCCTTCCTTTTGTGGGCCCTCACATATGTAAGCACTTTGCTTTATATCCCCCCCAGTTATTTAGAATGTCTCTGCCATTCCTGGATCTAATTAGGCAAGAAACAAAGAATGGGATCTAGGGAAACAATAGGGTAAAAGTAAAATGAAACAGAAAAGGGTTTTGGTGAAAGCTAAAGAAGAACTACATTCATAGACACAGACTTTCTGTGAAAGGTCTCTTATTCTGACACCTGGTTCTGTGAGTTGTTCTGGGATTTACTCTTCTTGTAAATTCTTCAAAGGCAGGAACTGTTTTTTGGTTAGCACAATGCCTAGCACATGGTTGGCACTCAATAGATGTTAGTTTAATGCTTTATTTTCTCTTTTCATTTCCTCTTTAATTCCCTCCTTGAAGGGAATTTTTAGTGGATGAGTTAGGACTCATGGTTGCAAGCAACAGAAACTCACACAGGATCATTCCCCAAGAGGGACTATAGTATAAAAGTAATAGGGAATCTCACTGAATTTGGGAGGAGCTGATTTTCAGATACCAGCTAGAACTGGGCCTGGAATATACTGGAACTCTCTCTTTACTTCTCCCAATTCCTATTTCTAGTAATGGTATTCATTAGCCAATCTGGGTTCTGGTAGTCAGAGGAGCAGCATTACTGTTCAGAAAATACATTGCCTATAGCCATTTCTGTGATCATGTGCAAGGAGGGGATTCTTCCTAAAATTTGGAGTGGTGGTCTGATAGTCTAGTAGGTGTCCACAAGGAACATGCAGGATACTCTTATTGGGACAACTTGGGCTTACAATTCTTGGGACATTGTCTACTGGGAGAGTTTTAAATGGTAGCTGCTGGGAGAATTCACAGCTTCCTACCTGAGAATGAAGACCTAATAAAATGCTGAGGTGCTGCCTTCTCTTCAGTAAAAAGTTATTTTCTTAGAAAGTGTACTTTTTGCTAACGTATTCTATATACATAGTCTCATATTTTTCTAGAATTTTAAAAGGGAAAAACCAATGAGCAACAAGCACTTGCCATTAATATCCTTTCTTTATACTGGAACTGGTAGTGGAAGCCATCATCAGACCCACAGGGAGAATCAAAGGGTAGGTATTTCTCAGTCAGAGAAATATCCTGCCACATTCTTCTTTTATATATTGTATTATATATCATATATAGTCGTTATATTTTCAGAGTACCATTTGATCCTATGTAGGTGTTGGCTTCAGCTCCTACCCTACTTTCTTGTGATGAAGATAAGACCACACATTACTTCTTGGGAAAAATCAGTCTTAACCTAAATTTCTTTGGCTGATGACTGGATCAAACAATTGATATGTACCATCTTCCCTTACTCCCACCCGCCCCCCTTCCTTCCCTTGCTCAAACATTTGTTGTGTGCTTTCTTTGTTAAAATACATTTGAGTAGTTTAAAAAAGATCAATTCCTTCCCAACCTTAGATTTTAAAGTAAATAGAATAAAACTAAAAGTTATCTAAACCTTGACCTAAGTAAGGTGTGCTTACTCTAATTTTAGGAGTCAGTAAACACTTTATGCAAAGCCTGGATAATAAGTATTTTTGCCCTTGCAGGCCATATGATCTCAGGCAAAACTACTCAACTTTGCCTCTGCAGTGTGAAAGCAGGCAGAGATACTATGAAAACAAATAAAACTTTATTTGTGGAATTTCATATAGTTTTAATGAGTCACAAAATATTATTCTTCTTTTGAATTTTTTTCAGTCACTTAAAAATGTAAAAGCCATTTTGAGCTTGAAGACGCTATAAAAACAGGTGATGGTCTGGATTTGGCCTGCAGGCATCAATTTGCGGAATCCTGCTCCAACTATGAGAGCCCGGCCAAAAAGTGACACATGGGCTTGGTTGCCTTGGTTCGGTTTTTTTACTTCACAGGTTTTTCCTAAGGTAGCATCTCTAAAAGAACAAGTGAAACAATGCTTCTTTTGATCCCAGGCTTGAACTCATTCTTTCTCGGCTTATGCAATGTTAGCATTCAACTTACTTGGTTTCGTGTGAGAGCCCTGCGCTGAGAAGGCTCCTTTAAGACTTTGCACTTGAAATGGTGCATTTAGTGATTCTGTAGGTGTGCAATCTCTAAAACCAGGGAAAGAGATAATGCTTCTAGGGAGAAGCAGTTTAAAAACAGTTCTAATTATTCAGGCAAGTTATTTTTACCAGACTTTCGGGGGACAGATATGTGATCACATTGTTATTATTTTTATAGGTTATTTCAAGAAGCTTTTCTGTTAAGAGTGATTAAAATACCAAGTTTTAATTTCACTCACTCAAGAAAAAATTCTATTGCAATAGACTTTTTTTTGATAATTTACTACAGGAGGTTATATAACTCAGGGCTTTCAGGCTCCTCATTTGAGGACTTATTTTGGCACCAAAATGTGTGCTTCAGTTAAAGATTTGGGCAAGTGGGAGAAATACAGGGAAATGAGAATTAAAAGAAAGTTTTGGCAATTACTATATTAAAAATAAATAATATTACATGTAATATTACATATAAAATGTTACATATAAAAAGTATCTTATGAAGTTAATAGAGGTAACAATAATTACCTCCATTAACAATAAACATTGTCACAGGGAAGAATTTTCCATGGTATCTATGTAATGACACTTGGGAGTTAGCCAGTGATTGCATTAAGTGAAAGCCCAAAGTTGGCCTAGGTTGTATACACTTAGTCTCACTTAATCCTCAGGGTAAGATGAAGAAAGTGAGGCTCAGGGAGGTTGAGTATCGTTTTTCAGGGTCACATAGTGGGAAGTGGTGGAGCCAGATTTCACACCCATGTCTGTTGGTAAAGCCTTTTCATGCCTACTGTGTTATCACCAGTCTGAGATATGGGTGTTACGGTCTCAAGGACCACTTCATGCTGAGATGTGCATGTACCATCCTGTGTAGCACAAGGTTTGTGCCACCCTTTGCCTTTATGGATAATTAACCTGTCTCCTGAGTTAACCGAAGTGTCAGTGTGAATGTGGTTCTAAGTCTTCCCTGCAAGAACTCATAACTGGGGTTATAAGGTATACACTCTGACATAAATCCATTTAAAAATATATCGTGAATTGAAAAGGATTAATTTCCTGAGACGAGCATTAACCTAGGCTCCAGTGGGCTTGAGAGTTTTATGGGTCTCTGAAATTGTATGCAGAATACTGCACATAGGTGCTTATGTGCCTTACTTTGGAGAGGGTTTCTAATTTTCACTAGATTCTGAAGACGCATGGATCTCTACTATCAACGGGCACCAATTAGGAATAAACCTGGCAGACTCTTACTCTTGGCATGTGTCTGTTAATTGTGTCAAATTTCAATAATAAGAAATGAAGTTAAAATTAACTGTAGTCTCACAGTAGCCTGAGTGGCGCACTGTCACTGCACGTGTTGCACTGGGCGGACTCCTCCGGGGGACTCAGCGCTGGAGTCTTTCTGGGTGGACATCCTCAGCGCCTGACACAGCTCTGCCACTGCGCTGCCCGCTGGTGGAGGGAATGCTCTTCCCTGTGTAAGCCTCACCTAATCAGTTATGTCAGGCGCTGGAAAGACCAGTGACTGACTGTGGGTCAGAAAGTGGAACTTCGGAGTCCGAAGTCTGCTGCTTCCTACCTGTGGCACCTAATTCAAGCACCACTCAGCCTAAGTTGCCTCTTCTATAACAAGAGTGTTAGTTATGGGACTGGGAAGAGCTCTCACACCTCCACAAACTCCAGAAGTCTATCCTATTTGGCAAACCCAAATTCAGAAGAAGGGGACAAACTATTAGAAATGGACCCTAAGAGATGAATTGTGAACTGCTGGTCTTAGAGAGGCAGCGAAAAGGCTGGTGCACAATAGGGGTTACCTTGATGATTATGACTCCAGGCTAGTTCTGGGGACAGCTATTAGGAGGAAGTGGGCGGCAATTTTCCTGACATCCTTGTTTGGAGTAAACTTTGGCAACATCTGATGGCTAAGATGTTTGCTTTTCCATCTGCTGTTCTTTTGGGAAGCTCTTCATCCCGCCAACGAAAACATCTAGGAGAAGCACAACGCCAACTCTCAGCCATTCCCTTGAGCCCCCAAACTCCACTAGGCTCCGGAGAGAGGGAAGGGGAAGCTCAAATAGAAAACAGATGCGCCGGTAGGGCGCTGGCTTCCGCGGCGTGCGGAGAGGCGAGAGACCAAGGCGGGGATTTCTGCGCACACGCACCGGCCCCCCTGCACACGCACGGGGGCGCGTCCCCTCCCTTTAGTAACGCTCCTCTCGCCGCATCTGGAACTTGGATTGGAAACGCCGCAGTTGCGATGCTCGCTGACTCCGGCGGGTGTCTAGTGTGTTAGTTGACGTTGGTCCCCTCGCCTGCAGCCGGCGCGCTCTGCTAAGTGATCGGCGCGGCCGGGGAGGGGACGCGGCCGAGAGCCGGGCGCGGGCTCCGGGCTGTGCGTTCTGTTGAGGGGCGGCGCAGGGCGGGGATCCCCGGGAAGTCGCTGGGCAGCCGAGCCATGACCGACGCCAGCAACAGGAAGGAGGGCTTCAAAAAATGCCGGAGCGCCACTTTCAGCATCGATGGCTACAGTTTCACTATCGGTGAGAACTTTCCCCGTCCTGTCCGACTTCTGACCTGGGCAGGCACCTTTTCCAGCGGCGGCGAGGGTTCCTCTCCAAGCGGGGGTGGAGGCGGTGGTCAGAGGTCGGGCTGGACCAGAGGGTGCTCGCCGGGCGGGAGCCCCGGGAGCGGCGGCCACAGGCCCGCGAAGCCGCGCTCGGTGGTGTCCGCGCGGAGCCTTCTCCGGCATCCACCGAAGCTGTTTCAGGCTCACACTTCCCTGAACTGGTCCATTTCCTTGCTGCGATTTCAGGAGCTCAAGCCGAGGGAAGAGGGGTAGAAACCGGGATGGAGAAGAGGAGATGGAGATGAGAGGACTGAGAGCGGGAAGCCGGGCACTGACGGAAGACACTTAGAGACCCTTAGAGACAGCCCGGCAGAAACATCTAGACACCCAGACGTCAATAGAAAGAGCAGACCCCAGGGCAGACGCCAAGACAGAGACGGACAGAACGGCAGAGACGTGGAGCCGGGGACAGGAACAAGAGAGATTCAGAGGCTCAGAGAGAGACAGACACAGGTTTAAAGAGAGAAAGAGAATGATTGATTTTGAACAAGTAGTTGAAACAAGGAAAAAGAGACATGGAGAGAGAAAGAGAGGAGAGAGGGAGAGAGAGATAGAGAATTCAGGCAGGCAGGAAGGGAAACTATATCAGGTAATATATCACGTTGCTAAAATATTTGAGACAAAGCTATGAGGATCCCGAGGTGCGCGGGGGGGGGGGGGATTCCCCTCTCCTGCCCTGTGAACTCCCAGTGCCCCTGTATTTCCTTTCACCAAGAAGGGGACCAGAGGTATCCGGGGGGCAGGCCCACAGGTCTGACCCTCTGGAGGTCAAGCATTTGAGGGGATACTTGGTACCTGGTACTCTTACTGCTGGTTCCCTGCTGTAACTGTTTTGAAACAGCTTGTCAGGGGGTTGCCCACTTGTCTACCTGGGAATCCCACGTAATGCCCTGGAGGCTTCCTCTCCAGAACGTCAGCATTTGGGGAACAGCAGGGCAGAAGCAGGTGCTTAGGAGCTTCCCTGGGATCCCTGTTTCTGAGAGTGCTCAAGTTACCGTGGCCTTCATCTGAACTTAACCCAAAGCCCTTGAAAATGAAGGGGGAGGGGTACATAGTATTTGCTTTTTGGTAGACTGTGTCTACCTGCGTGCATAGTGAGCAGGTGGCAGGGGTAGGAAGAGGCCAAGAAGAGATACTCATCTTTGCGCCACTTGTTCTTAATCAAGCAGTCAAGGTTTCTGGTGCAAACACACCACCCCACAGAGTCTTTGTCCACCCTGTCCCCCTTCCCCCAGCTAGGAATGCTGTTACTCCTTCTACCCCGCTCATGCTGACTCTCACTTCCCACCTCCTCCACTCTCCATCTCTATCAGAATTTCTTCCTCGCTCGCTTCCTAGTCCTGGACTCCTCTGACAAAGGTCACACGATCATTATTAGGCACCTGTTGGTAGTCCTCGTGGCATTACGGATTCATTAAAGATGACACCGTGTTTATTTATCTTTCATTTTCAAACTGGGTGATGGTGGATGCTAAGAGAGTGTTTGTAGAAATGAATGAAAGGTTCTTGAAGTTAAAAGTGTTTCATTAATACGTCATTGTCATGTTAATGTTTGTTTTTGTGACTCAGGTAAGAAAACTTTTAAAAGTGATTTTTAAGGTTTGTGTGGTAGTTCCCACAAGATCTTATCCTCCAGAAAGTGTGGCTTCCTAAAAGCCTGGAACATAGGGTGGTCCTTATCCTCCTACCCTGCTTCCTTCCTCATTAGAAGAGAAGGTCTTGCAGATTGGTGAGGTCTGGTGGTCAGAAGAGACCCCTAAAATGAGCTGGTCACTTCCAGGTGGATAACTGCCAGCTTATTGCAGATTGCTGGGCAAATTATTCATTCACTTTTTTCTCATTACCCTTCTCCCCTCCTACCTTCAACAATGTTTATTGAATTTTACTGTATTGAAAGGTACAATTGAGCATGATGCCTGCCACTTGGCAACCATTCAGTAAGTGCTAATTGTGATTATTCAAGGCACCCAGCCAAAATTGTGGGGAGTTTCTGAAGATCAGAACCTGTGTTCAAGGAATTTTTACTCTAAGGGTCATGTGATATATACATACATGACCCTTTTAGAAAGTAGAAGTTGGTAAGTACCAGAGAGACGTTTTGGAAATGTTGGGTCGATATAGACATTTTAGCAAACAAAGATAATCACAAGGAAAGAAATAAAATCACCTCTAATTTTATCACCCAAGGCTATATTAATATTTCTTGTATATCTTCCAGTAGTTTTTTGCATTTTAGCAAATACAGATAATCACAAAGAAAGAAATAAAATCACCTCTAATTTTATCACCCAAGGCTATATTAATATTTCTTGTATATCTTCCAGTAGTTTTTTGCTTTCCAGTTTTGTTTTACATAAAACAAAATGCCATCATAATGTTTGGAAATCTGTTATTTAAAAATTTCATGTTGGATTTGTTTAATGCTATGTATATTTACATAATTAATCTATTGTGTGCTATTTAGGTTTCTTTTCATTTTTACTATAATAATGCTAAAAATTTAAATCTTTGAGTACATCCAAGAATACTTTTAAAGGATAAACTTCTAGAAGTGTAATTGCTTGGTTGAAGAGTATGAACATTTTTGGTAACTTTAAAACATATTGCTTAAGTGCCCTCTGGAAAGAATTACCAACTTATACTACCAGCAGTAAAGCTTCAAGGTGTCTGTAGGATTATTTTTCATGAGTGCTAGACACTATAATTTTAATAAAAGTTGCTAGTTTGAGAGATAGTAGGTGGCATCTCAATTCCATAAGGTATTTTAGTTCTTTTATAAGATTGTCTTTTTATATCATTTACCTATATATGTCTTTCCTTTGGAGGAGTTCATCATTTATTATTAATTTTCAATCTCTTAATGTATATCATGTATATGAATTATACATATAACCAATTAATTAATTATATATAATATATAATAACTGTAGTAATTATTTTAATATATACTATGTATTAATCATATAATTATAAAATTAATATATACTAATGATATGCATTATATACACATGTACATAAGTCTCTTTGTGTGTGTATATACAGGATGGACAAAAAGTTCATGTGCAATTTACTATGTTAAACTTTTAAATTGCACATGAACTTTATGACCATGATGGTTCAGCTTTATAGTGGGTTTATTGGGATGTAAGAGCATCTTGACTTTTATATGTATATTTATAAATAAACACTTGCCAGTGCTGTTTGTCATGTATATTACAGATATTTCTTCCAAGCATAAGGATTCATATCAGTGTGCAACAGTTAGGCCTTTTTTAAGAACGGTCAGCCCACACCTCTGGGTGCCAGCTAGTCATACCTTTTACATGTCGCTGGTAGAGCAGATGGACTGTCACCCTCCTACCACGTGAGAGGATAATCCTGATGAGGTCTTGGTGGACTCCCAGATCTCTCCTTTTCTCAGGCGACTGACATCTTGTCATTAGGAATTATCTCCTCCTCTAGTCTGTTAATTATGTAAAACTTCCAGGTCAAAGGACTTTACTAAAAAAATTCATATTATAGTACTGGAGAGGAGGAGGTCTATGAGGATAATGGGGATCTTGAGGGTTGTGTGGGTGGGGGAGGTGAGCCGTTCCTGCGGCAAGGTCATGAACTCTCCTTGGGGGGCTCCTGACAAAACTCCTTTCTGCTGAATGCATTTTTTGGGGGGGGGGGCTGAAGTGAGGCATTCTCTTCTGGTTCCAACTGGGCAGGGAGAAGACTTCCCCTATGCTTCTCTCCTAGGGGGTATTCTCCAGGGCTGTTTGGACATATATGGGACACTTATGGTGGTTGTCATCCTGGGAGATAGGGGACATTCTCTACAATTAGAGAGTTGAACAGAGGCAGGAGGGGTTAAACATTCTGCAGGGAGAGGACAACATTACAGGGTGAGGCCTTGCCCAAACATCAGTAACAGTCCTATGGAGAGACCCTGCAGGCATTCCCTCTGGCCTGCAGCCTGGCTGGGGGCACACTGGAACAAGGTCAAGGCTGCTCTGTCTGAGAGTAGGTGCCTTCTCTCCTGTGGCCATGAGGGATGGTGTAGGCTCTGACCTGGTGTTTAACTCATCTAGTTCCATCACCTTTCACAACTCTGAAAGGTAGCTATTAGGACCTCAATTCAGGAGAAAAAACTCCTAAGACTCCCAGAGGAAGTAATTTGCAGAAGTCACATAACTGGTAAGTGATGGCTACAGAGGACGTTATCTCTGCTTGAGTCTTGGTGAGAGCCGGGTGTTTGTCAGGTTGGCTGAACCCAGCCAGGCCAGAGCAAAACCTGAAAGAGGCTGGATTGTTGCTGTCGGTGGGGTGGAGGCTGCACCTTGGAGGAAGATCAGATGGAAGAAACAAGATTTATGAATCTGCTTCTCAAATGGCACCTTCAGTCCTGTGTTGCCCTGTGCCAGGGCAAATGGTTTTGCCTCCCTGTTATTTATGGTCATGAATGGGTATGTGGTCAAGAGGTCTTGGAAACAAGACTATGAGGTTGAACACATGCTCCATCCAGAAAGTGCTGACTTTCATTGAGCCTTCATGATTTGAAAGTTCTAGCCCCAGGAAACCATTGAAGGTGATTATACTGATGAGCACTAATTGCAGGCCATGTGTAGAAAGATCAAATGTAATTCTACGCTGGTGAGGTCCTTGTGAAGGAGCATTTGAATATGGAGTGAATGGTGTGGTGGGAGGTGCAGTATTTGTCTTTCAGCATAATTTTTTTTTCTTCTTGTAGGCTTTGAGGATCTGTTGGGGTTTGTGTTATATTAAGTGGATTCACAGAGTTTTACTATCTTCATGAGGCTGCCTGAAACACAAACAAATACCTCCCCATGAAAAGTGAAGTACATCTATAAAAAACAAAAACACTGTTTTCTTCTTTAACCAGCTGAGCAGGCACCCCCCTTGGTCTCCCGTGATACTGCTGAGGGCTCACGGTATGGCTGAGATGAAGGGGTTTGGGGGAACTAGTTAGTCCCCTTCACTCATCATTGAGGGCCTCCAGTGTGTCAGAAGGGAACGGGTGAATCCACAGGCTGGGGGGTTTGAAGTTGGTGGGGTAAATGGCAAATAAGCTGTTTCCTTCAAAAAGTGACTTAGTGGTGTTGTGGAAAATTCTAGGCCGGTACGGAAGAGGTGTTGCTAACAGAGGGACGTGTTTCCTATAGCAACCACCACTGGCTCTCTCGCCTGTTTCTCTCCTTGGGCTGTCTCAGAGGAGGAAAACAAGGGGCCCCTAGAGAATAATCTGAGGTTCAAGGAATTGGGGGTGAGGGTTCCCTGTTCTACCCTTGGACTCCTGGATTGGGGGAGCTGAGGGGAGGAGGCCTGCTGGTGGATACTCCCTCAGAGGGCATGGGGTGGGGAGAGCTCTGTGGGTGGCCAAGGCCAGTGCCATTTGGCTGCAGGCACTGGGGGTGTGGTCCACTCTCTAGGCACACATGGAGGTCCCTGGCCTCCCTTGGTGCATGTGGCTGAGGACTTTTTCCGCCCAGACTGGTCTCTGTGCTGTCTCTGCTGTGTGTCTTGTCTGTCTTTCATCTGCTTATTTGTCTGTCTGGGCCATATACCAGGTTGGGAGTGATAATGGGGAGCAAAGAGCAAAGAGCCCACTAAAGATCCCAGGGGAAATATTCTGCAGCCACGTCGCAGTACCCGTGGGCTCATTTCCTCCCCCTCACAGCCTCTCAGAGCCAGAGTCAGACAGAACAGGGCGTGGGAAAAGCAGTCAGCAAAGTAGGGCTTGCCATCTCTGCTCTGCCACATTCTGCACCTTGAGCAAATATTTCTGCATCCCTCTCCATTCTGCATCTTGAGCAAATATTTCACCTGAGCCTCAGTTTCTCATATGTAAAATGAGGAGCATGATTCCTCGTTATGGCGTTGTGGTGAGGATTGACTAAAGTTATGCATGAAAAAATTGCTCTGTTCATTCTAAAGTGCCTTTCAAATGTTTTTTTTTTTTTTTTGATACAAGGTCTAACTCTGTAGCTCTGGATAGAGTGCAGTGGTGTCATCATAGCTCACAGCAAACTCAAACTTTTGGGCTCAAGTGATCTTTCTGCCTCAGCCTCTCGAGTAGCTGGGACTATAGGCACTTGCCACCATGCCCAGCTAATTTTCCTATTTTTAGTAGAGACAGGGTCTTACTCTTGCTTAGGCTGGTTTTGAACTCATGTGCTCAAATGATCCTCCCACTTTGGCCTTCCTGAGTGCTGGGATTACAGGTGTGAATCACCACGCCCAGCCCAGATACTTCATTATTTGTGCAAAATTAATACTGGCTAAAACTCATGTATCCCTCTTCACAGCATTAGTACTTTAAGAGAAGCCATGTCTTTAGCCTAAGGAATGAGGGTCTCACAAGGGGGTTGTGATTGTCAGTCAACAATTGGAGTGCATGGTTTTAGAGGTGCCTGTCAGCTGAAGGGTCACATTGTCTGGGAAACACAGGGCTTTGGAGTCACATGAAGACTTAGTATGCCCATCAGGAAAACTATTTAGCTTCTCTGAGCCTCACGTTCCTTCTCTGAATAAATGGAACTAGAAATACCTTCCTGGTGGACGAACCATGGCCGGAGAGTGAAGGGCCGTGCACAGTGCCTGGCTGTCATACTACAGGCGTTCACTCTATGTCCCTTCCCTTTGCCTGAAATCACACTGTGAATAGAGCTGACACTAGGCAGACGTGGGTGAGGGTCAGTGGTGTGACCTGGAGGGTTGTGGGTACACTCTGTGGGGTGGGTAGCAGGGTGCCCTGTGCAACTGTGCTGGCCCCTGACACAGATAGGAGTAAGAGCAAAGTGTGTACTGGCCTCTCCTTTCCTCCCCAGCCACACAGTATACCTGGCATGTCTGCAGCCTCCATAGACTGGGTCAGGGTCTACCTGGGGCCCTGGGGAAGTTGGGGGTGATGGGGAGAACAGCAGTACAGGAATAACAGTTTTGAGCTTGACTTCGGGATTAACCTGGGACTCAGCAGCAAGAGGGGACAGATGATTAAAGCAGAGTCCAGAGCAGTCTCTAGAGTTAGGCCCTTGGCCTTCAAAACCCAAACCCCATCTTCTCTGTGACTTTAGAGAGGCAGCATTGTGTGGTTAAAGTTAAGTTGCCTAAACTGTAAAATGGACATGGTAAGTGGTACCTATCTTATTGGGTGGCAGATAAAATGAGATAGTGCCTGTAGATCTCCTAACAGGGCTGACGTGGCTATCCTTATCCATTGAGCACAGTAGGCATAGTACTCAGCCCACAATATTTTTAGGAGCCTATTAAAATCTTTTAACTTTTTTAAATCAGGAAAAAAGTAGACTTTTAGGTCAAACAAAAGGTTGAACAAAAAGTCTTAATTTATAAAGTTTTGATCAAACAAGATGAATAAGCTCTAAAGACCTGATATCCAACACTGTACACTTAAAAATTTGTAAAGAGGTAGATATCATGTTAAGTGTGTTCTTTAAACACCCCAAATTAAAAAATTGTAAGAACATATTCTTCTTCATACCAATGCTATACTAAAATATATTTTAAATTTAAAAATAATTTTTTTGTGGAGTATGGGGCCACAAGGGCAAATGTGTCTGGGGCCCATGAAAGTGGTAACACAGCTCTAGCTTATAGTACAAGGCTTGGCACATTCTAGGCCAATTCAAATTGTTAGCTATTGTAACAGCAAGTTGATAAACATTTGCTGAACATAGCATTGAACTTGGCACTGAGGAAGGGCATGGGGAGCCATGAGAGAAGAAAAGCAGAGACTAATGGAAAACAACATAGTGGACTTAGAATTGGGAGATGGTTTTAGGTCCTTACTAACTTGCTCCTTATCCTGGGTGAATCACTTATCATGGGCTTCAGTTTCTTCATCTATAAATGAACTGGTTGGGTAAGGAAATCTGTGCAATTCCTGGTGCTCCTAGAGGATTTGAGCTTTGAGTACTGGTGGCTGCCCTATCCTTTGCAAAGTGGAGGAGATACAGGGGGAATGGCTGAATGGGAGAGATCTGAGTTGCACTGGGGATTTCTGATGAAGAATGCTTTGCAGAGTTCAGAGCAAAGAGGAGGCAAATTGCATGTAGGACTAAGAAAGAACTCAGTGTTAAAATGATCTGAAGTGAATATACTAGACTTTGTGTATATTAAATACATCTTTGTAAAGTTTTCTTACAGATAAGTTTGATAACTACTGAGCTAGATTCAAGAAAGGACCAAAGGCAAATCTGGTGTGAGCTGCCTGTATGCTAACTACTACTTCCCAGTGGAAACTGTGGGACTAGTGGAGATTTGTAAGTGTTGGCTTGCCTTTGGCGTTAGTGCCATTCTGATGTGATATGAAACCAACATGACTTCAATTCTTATAACTAGATTTCTTTTTATGGAGAATAAATGTAATAAATAATAGACGTGGAAGCACCCAGCATGGTGTCTGTTTAATAAATGCTGGTTGGCTTTGAGAGGATGACCTTGGTCTTCTGCTTCTGTTGCTCAATAGTGGCATTTCATGTGCCCTACTCTTTTGTGTCCTTGAATGCCAGTCTCCCATATGGTGGTTCTTGATGAATCCATGGTGCCATTGTGGACCTCCAAGTGTCCCCATTTGCTTAACTAGATAATCATCTTTTAGGATTTAGTATGTCACCTATGATGGTTTTGCAAAGCAAGTCCCTACCTGCATAAGGCCCTTGTTAGGTGGCTGACTGTCCTAGGCGGGAATGCTAGATGGAAAGGGAAGTGATGCGAGAGACCTGAGTTCTAGACCCAGTTCTGGCACCTGCTGCTCCTGTGACCATGGGAAAGATCACATCTCTGAGCCTCAGCTCCTTCATTAGTAAGTGGGGATAACTGTTCTCTTTTCATGGTGTTTTTGGGCAGATTCACTAGGACAGGGAATGTAGGCACACAGTACACTCTAGGTGCCCAATAACTGGCAGCTGATGGTTGTGATGATGAGCAGACTCTGAAATCCAGGACTAGGCAAGATTCCCAGACCCACAGCTGCTTCACTGGACAGTGCTCACCAGCCAGCCACTCATGTCGCGTGCGGGCATGGCTCCCAGTCTGTCTTTGTTTTAGGGTAGGATTTCTGACCAGGCCAGAGATCTGGAGTGCCTGTCTCACCCCAGCCAAGTGCTTCCAGCTGGATCTGGGAAATTGGTGCCAGCTGCTTTAGGGGGAGCTGCCTGGCACTTCCTGTGCTGCTGGCAGGAGGGCTCCGGAGTGTGGCAGGAGCTTGGCCTGAAAGCCAGGCCTTCCCCAAGGGCCCTGGGTGGGTTTGGAGGCAGAGTTTCTGGAAGTTGGTTTTTCTTTGGCGGATCTTCTGCTAGACAAAGATCCAAACCACTCAAGACTCTGCCATAAGTTTTAGGTCACAGGTGCTGCCTCTAAGGTTTGTTTTCCCTGAGCAGAAGTAATACCATAGTAGCTGATTTGCCGGCTGCTGCCCCTTCTCTCTGCTTCTCCAAATGGCTGTGCTTTTTCTATTCTTGATAACTCCATAGGAAGCTCAGAAATGCCCTCATGAGCTTGGACAAGAAAGTAGGAGGATCAGCCATTATGGACGTAGTAACCCCCAGCATAAGAAAGGCTTTTAATTCAGCTCTCACAAGTTGAAATCAGACAGGTGGAGGAGTACTTGCCAAAGGTCAAACTCGGGAGTGACGACTTAGCCGGGTCAGCCCCAAGGCTCATTCCTGGTTTTACTTTTTGTGTTTTTGGTTTTGCTCTGTTGGACCTGTTGAATTACATATTTTACTATCTAGACATACTTACTCTTTGAGATTATCTCAAAAAATTATTGTGGTGGTATATGGTAGAAAGAATATTCCTTTTTTTAATTTTTAGACAAACCATGGCTTGAATTGCTGAGCTGTGACGTCCACCATCTATGAGAAATCTGACCACTTTCTTTACCTTTCTGAATCTTGTTTCTTAATCTTGTGAAGTAGGAATAATATCTACATAGAACAAGAGATATGGAAAGTGCTGGCCCAATAATAAGACCATTGCAGGTGCTTATAAAAAATATTAATTCCCTCCTCTTCTCTTTTCTCTTCTTCCCCTAGTTCGTGTCAAACCTGAAGGTATTTCAGCTGGCTTAGATGTAATCACAATCCTCACAATATCCTCACATTCATGAGGATAACTGTTTCAGACAGTGAAAAAAGTTTAAGAGATGAGATGTGGGATTTAGTCCAGTTGTGTAAGGCTGTATGCCTGTTTTAGTGACTATTTTGAGGAAGAAGCGGTTATTTGGGGTGATTATGCAAACTGTTGCTCCCATGTTGCTGAGAGGGATAAGGCTTTACCATTTGTGAGCACCTTCCCAAGCATGAACTCCTTTGGTCTACCCATTACCCTGCAAGACAACGATGAGCAGCTCCATTTTATAGATGGAGAATCTGGGACTCCACAGTCAAAGCAGCATGTTTCAAAACAATGATTCAGTCCTGTGAAGTTTCTGATCCAGCTGTCATCCAGATAAAACCCTCTAGGAACTTCCCATTGCTTGCAGGATCAAGCCCACGTTCCCAGGTAGGGCTCCCAGGCCTATTATGATCTGGTCTTTGCTTTTTTTCTGGGCTTATACTTCACAGTGCCCTGTCTGCCCGTGGGTTGGAGTCATTCACCTGGCTTGTCTTTATAACAGCTATTGTGTTAGAAATATCATGAGCAGAACAGACTAGCCCTGACATCAAGGCACTGACAACCCAGAGGGTCCATGGACATTAGTCATTATCTTTCCTCTGAGGGCAAGACCAGGGTGTGGTAGGAGTGCCCATCAGTAGTATCTAATCTGTCTGGGGTGTCAGCGAGGAGGCAGCCTGTGCAGTGGCTCTGTGGCTGGAGGGTGGAGATCAGCTGTCCCATCAGCAGGAGAGAAACATGAATTAAGAAGAGGCTGGAGAGATGAGCAGAGGTCTGACTGTGTGAGGTGTTATAAGCCCATGGAAGTGTTTTTTTTTCTTCCCCAAGAGCAGTGGAAGGCAACTGCTCATTTTAAGCAGGAGGTGACATAATCAGATTTGTGTTTATAAAAGCACACTCTGGCCATACTGTGGAGAATCAGTGGGTGAGTGTCTCGAATGGTCTTGCTGTTGTGTAATAACCAGCTATTACTGTGTGTTTGGTGTTCCTCCTCTGTATCTGAGCCTTCCTGTGTCCTTCCCATTATTAATTCTGTCTTCTGAATGAACCAGACAAACTTTTGGGCTGCCAGAGCAATAGGTGGTCCTTGGGGGCTGAAGATTCTCTTCATTTTCCTAATTACTTAATTTATTTTTTAATAAAATGAAGGTAGCATTATTAATTTTATTTGCCTGTAAAAATGATATATTTATTTTAGGAACTTGGGAAAGAAAACCTCATTATCCAGAGATGATCTCTATTAATATCCTATCTGGGGTTTACACGATATTCTACTGCAATTCTATTTAAATGGGAGCGCACATGTTGTTCTATTACCTGCTTTTTAAAACTAAATCTTATATGTGGTTATTTTAAAGTACTCATCTTTCTTGCTCTCTCTAATTTAATGCCTGGGGCTTCTTTTGTGCTCATATCAGCTTTCCTAATCCTGAATGGCCTATAGGTCAGGAGAAAGTTATCTGAGTATTTCACTGCATGGCCTATTTGGGCAGTGGTGTCTCACAATTCTATATACTCACATTTTATGTACAAACACACACACACACACACACACATAAAATCATATATGCTTATGATCTCTTTGTACGTGAGCATTTGCTAAATGCAGGCACTCTTCCAAGGCTTCGTGAGCACCCAGCTCGTTTAATTTTCCATTTTCTAATAAGGAAACTAAGGCACTTGTCCAGGGAAATAGAGAGATCTGGATCTGAATCCAGGGCATCTGAAGCTAAATGGTTTGGGCAGGCCCACTGTGCACGAGAGAAGGGGCCCTTCTTCCACCTGGGGGACCTGCCTTTGGGGCATCCAGCATCTCGTCTTAGCATCCCAGTGAGAGGGGTGTTGACCTTCCATGAAGGAAACCGGGTACTAAGTTCTCAGGACCAGAATGTTTCATATAGTTATTTCAGCTGAACACCCAGTCAATCACTCATCCCTTCATTCATTGTACAGCAAACACCTGTTGAGTGTCTATTGACTGCTCTGGAAGTTTAGGGAAAAATTAGATAATTTTTTTCATTCTTAAAAAGTACATGGGGCTGTGGGGAAACTAACATTGAAAAATTGCCTGCTGGGGCCAGGAGCTGTTTGAAGGATTTATAAAGGGTGGGGTGACACCGGGGTAGGAGTTGGCAAAGGCTTGGACTCAGTTTTTTCCACTCTTGTTTTGTTGTTCCTGTCTTTCCTGCCTCTTCCCCTGTCATCTCTCCTCTGTTATCCTCCCTCCCCTCTCCTGTCTTCACTCTCCCTCTCTTTCCTTCTCGATTCTTCCTTTCTTTTCCTTTCCTTTGATTTTATTGAGGTATAATTTATAGACAGTAAAATCCACCCATTTTAAGGATGCAATTTAACAACTTTCGGTAAATTCAGAGTTATCCACTCATCACCATGTATAACTACTTCATCCTGTCTTATTTTGAATAGGAGTTTATTAAAGATTTTTGGGCCCCCGGCTCAGCACCTGTGGCTCAGCGGGCTAAGGCGCCAGCCACGTACACCTGAGCTGACAGGTTCGAATCCAGCCCAGGCCCGCAAAACAACAATGACGGCTGCAACCAAAAAATGGCTGGGTGTTGTGGCGGGTGCCTGTAGTCCCAGCTACTTGGGAGGCAGAGACAAGAGACTCGCTTGAGCCCAGGAGTTGGAGGTTGCTGTGAGCTGTGTGATGCCACAGCACTCTATTCAGGGTGACAGCTTGAGGCTCTGTCTCAAAAAAAAAAAAAAAAAAAAAAGATTTCTGGGCCCCGTGCTGTAGAGATTCTGATTCCATAGTTGTCGGTGGGGCCCAGGCATGTACATTTTCAGAAAGTTCTTTAAGTGATTTTGATGTGGAACCTTTTTAGGAGTCACTGAGCTGGATGAGGTTGAAGATGGGGTGGGCAGCAGAGAAATTTGGGGAGCCTTGTGGGCAGAGAAAACCCCGTGTATAAGAATAGCATGATAATGTAACTGTAGGCAGGGAGAGAGAAAGCGATTAGGTGACTCTTGCATTTATTCAGTTAGGAATTAATAAGGAACCAATTAATTCATTGACCTTTTCATGGGGAACTTCTTTGAGTATTAGGCACTAGGCTAAGAGTTTTATGTTTAATTTTCAACAACTCTTTTGGCTCATTATTATTCTTAGTTTTAAGGTGAGGAAAAACTGAGGCTCAGGAGATTAATAGAGCTGGGACTTGAAACCATTTCTGTCTGGCTTCTTCCAAATAGCAATTTGTCCCTACTCTGTGCAAAGCGCATGTTAGTGCTCTGTGAATGGGGTCTTGGAATCCCACGTTCATGGTAGAGTGCATTATGCATTCCAGTATTGCACGTGATTCTCTGGCTTGCTGTGCTGCTACTGCTATTTGCTTCTTCTGTGGGTTACAGGTGTATTAGACTTTCTCTAAGGGGAATTCCAATATTTAAATGTGCTAGGGAGAGGCAATATAAGATACCTTAGTGAAACACTTTGGAGCTTTAGTTTATGTTGGCTTCAATAAATGTCCTGGGCTGTTCTTCCCTTCTGGTTCCTGTTAATCAAGGTAGCATTTACGGACTGTGCCAAACTTGACCCTAGCTCTCTAGTGGCTGTGATTCTGAGCTCTGCAGAAGTGGAAGATTAAGGCTGTCTGTGAAACAGGCATTGGCGTTCTGTGGTGGGGCTGCTTTCAGAGTTGAATGCGTGAGGAGGGGAAACTTGTAGTAATTACTGAACAGATGCCTCTAATGAGGTCTCTGCTGGATTTGCAGCTGGCAGAGAGAGCTCTGCATGGGGACGGGAATGTCCAAGTCACTGGATCATTATGTGACATCATATCCTCCCCTTGTTGTCATAGCAGCTGTAATCATCCAGTGAAATTGTCCCTCAGGGTGATGGCAAGCAATATCTTTTTCTGTTAATGGGAATCCATGGTGCTTTCTTTCATGCTAAGGAGGAAAAAAACGTAGCAAGCTGATGCTCTTTGAAAGGAGAGAAAGCTTAATTTCAGCATATTATTACTACTATTGTAATTTTTTTAATAGTCATGCATGTGGTACATGTTTATTAAGGAAAAATTCTTAAGAAAGATTGGCGAGAGAATATAAAATCCTATTTGTAATAGCAACACATACTGTTAACATTTTGGTAGTTATCTCCCTGGACAAAAATGTTTTTGTTTAATGAATGTACCTGTGTACATTTATTATGATGTTTTAAAATATAGGACCATCATAGTATTGCAGTTTACTTTCCTCCCACCTACTAATATATAATTAATATCTTTTTATATTAATATTCTTCATCAGAGTTTTAAGGTATCATGATTGATGTAGCTGACCCTGTGTGTTGCTGGATGTTTAAGTTCTTTGTGCTTTCTCGCTGTCACAAATGACCTCCCAATAATTATCATTGTCTCTACATCTTATAAATCTTACTTGCCTTAAGATAAGTTCCTAGAAGTATCCAATGTACTCAGCCCTACCATGAAGCTAATTTATAGCTTTCATATGAAGGCTAAAACCCAATTATAGCATAAGAATATGAGGAAAGGGTAAGGGAGGGGAGGGCATGGGGGAGGATGGGTGGAGGGAGGGTGATTGGTGGGATCACACCTACTGTGCATCTTAGAAGGGTACAGGTGAAACTTACTAAATGCAGAATACAAATGTCTTCATATAGTGATTAAGAAAATGCCATGAAGGCTATGTTAAACAGTTTGATGAAAATATTTCAGATTGCATATGATGTCAGCACATTGTGCACCATGATTGCACTAATGTACACAGCTATGATTTAATAAAAATTAAAAAAAAGATAAGTTCCTAGAAGTAAAATCATTGAGAAGGAAGACTTGAGTTTTGAGGGTTTTTTTTGAGACAGAGTCTCTGTCGCCCAGGTTAGTGTGCCCTGGCATCAGTCTAGCTCACAGCGGCCTCAAATTCCTGGGTTCAAGTAATCCTCCTAGCTCATCCTCCTGAGTAGCTATGACTGCAGGTGCCAAGCTAATTTTTATATTTTTAGTAGAGATGAAGTCTTGAACTCCTGAACTCTTCAGAGTGTTAGGATTATAGGTGTGAGCCACTGCACACAGCAAAGTTGAATATTTTTGAAGCATTTGAAATATATATTGTAAACCACTTTCACCTTCCAATGTGTCCATTTACAATTCCCTTCACAAAGTATGAGTTTTCTTGTTGATATTGTGAACTGGATTTTTTACCTTTATTACTAGGTATTTACCCAGAAGAACAAAAATCATTTGGCCACAAAGACATTTGCACCAGAATGTTTGCTGCAGCCCTATTCATAATTGCCAAGTTATGGAAGCAACCCAAATGCCCATCAATCCATGAATGGATTCACAAATTGTGGTATATGAATGCCATCGAATACTATTCAGCTGTTAAAAAGGTAGAGACTTTACATCTTTTATGCTTACATGGATGGAGTTGGAACACATATCTTTCTTAGTGAAGTATCTCAAGACTGGAAAAAAGTATTCAATGTACTAAATACTATTAAGAAACCAATATATCAACACACATTCAGATGAATGACAAAACACAAATATAGTCTAGCAAAGGGAGGGGAGAGAAGAGAACGGGGAGGGGAGGGTAATTAGTGGAAGGAGGGAGGGCATTTGGTGGAATCTTGCCTAATGTGCACAATGCTTGAAGGGTACACTTCAAAATAAATAAGAGTTTTTTTTTAATTGTTGAATCATAGCTGAGTACATTAGTGCAATCAAGGGGTACAATGTGCTGGTTTCATATACAATCTGAAACATTTTCATAAAACTGTTTGACATAGCCATCATGTCATTTTCTTAGTTATTGTATGAAGACGTTTGTATTCTGTATTTAGTAAGTTTTGTCTGAACCTGTCTAAGATGCACCATAGATGTGGCCCTACCATTTACCTATGCTATAATTCCTATGCTATAATTCGGTTATAGCCTTCATATGAAAGCTATAAATTAGCTTCACAGTAGGGCTGAGTACATTGGATACTTTTTCTTCCATTCTTGAGATACTTTACTAAGAAGAATATGTTCCATCTCCATCCATGTAAACATGAAAGAGGTAAAGTAAATGCAGAATACAAATGTCTTCATACAATAACTAAGAAAATGACATGATGGTTATGTCAAACAGTTTTATGAAAATGTTTCAGATTGTATATGAAAGCAGCACATTGTACCCCTTGATTGCACTAATGTACCCAGCTATGATTCAACAATAAAAAAGTAAATAACAACAACAAAAAAACCCCCAAAATAACTAAGAGTAAATTATCAATGTCTAACCACAAAAAATAAGCAAGTGAGGTGAGGGTTATGTTAATCACTTTGATTTAAGTATTCCATATTGTATATCAAATCATCACATTGTACCCCATAAATGTATACAGTTATGATTTAATAAAAAATCAAATTAAAAAATAAGTAAAATATGCAAAGTTAAAAAAGCTGTAACTTAAAGTAAAACAAAACAAAAAACCAAAAAAAAAAAAGTGGCATATAACGATTCCATTTACTTGCCTCTTCCTAAGTTGAACCTTTTTTGTTTATATCTTAATTAACTAAGTGTTTCTCTTTTACAAATAGCACACTCTGCCTTTTGTTAGTTTTTCTTTGGGGGTGTTGTCCTCTAATTTACATAAACCTTTAATATATTAAGGCTATTAATTTGGTGATATTTGCTGCAAATAATTTTCTCAGTTTACAAGGATGCCTGTGGCTCAAAGGAGTAGGGTGCTGGCTCCATGTACCAGAGGTGGAGGGTTCAAAGCTGGCCCTGGCCAAAAAGTGCAAAAAAAAAAAAACAAAACCCAAAACTTTTAACCTTGTTTAGTGTCCAGAGGTTAAATTTTTAAATACGTCAATTTTTTTTTCACTTATGGCTCATATTTAAAAAAAACTTCAGATTGAAGATTTTTGAAAATATGAATCAATAATTTCTTCTAGCTTATAAGTTTATTTTTGTATTTAAAACTTTAATTCACCTAAAATTTATTTTGTGATGAGGTAGAGATTTAATTTGTTTCCCTCTGAATATATTCATTTTTTCTGTACTGTTTTAAATGAATAATTAATTAAGATTGCACACACATACATACACACATTTGGGTATCTTTTTGGAATTTCTATTTTGTTCTAGCAATCTTTTCTTATGCTAGTATGATGACATTTAGTTATTATAACTTTGATGTACACTTTAATGTTCAGTATGGCAAGATGATAATCAGTCATCCTTTTCCAAAAAGTTCTTGGCTAGTTTTGCTCATTTTTATTTTTTTTTTCATTTTTTTTTTTTTTTTTATTGAATCATAGCTGTGTACATTAGTTCAATCATGGGGTACAGTGTGCGGGCTTCACATATAATCTGAGATATTTTTATCAACCTAATTGACTTAACATTCATGAGATTTTCTCATTTACTATGTGAAAACATTTTTGATTCGTATTTAGAAGTTTTCTCCTGACCCTTCAAATATGTACCACACATGTGATTTCACCCTTTGTCCTATCTCCCCCCACCCTCTCCCTCCCCTTCCCTCCCTCTCCCCTTTCCCCGTCTTCCTGTGCAATAAATGGGTTGTAGCCTTCACTTGAAAGATAAAGAATTTGCCTCATATGAGGACCCAGAGACAAG
>CAUYON010038077.1:0-30012 GCA_963573935.1 Arctocebus calabarensis
TTTATATAGTGATCAAGGAAATGCCATGAAGGATATCTGTAACAGTATGATCAAAATATTTCTGAATGTATATGAATCGTACCCTGTGATTGCACCAATGTACATAATTATGATTCAATAAAATTATTAAAAAAAAAAAAAAGAATTTTGTATCCTGTTAAACTAAGTTACATAAATAAAGTTTTTCCTATGCAGGAAAATATTAAGGGAATTTATCCCTACTAGATTTGCCCTATAGGAAATGCTCAGAAGTGTACTATATATCCCTATAGGAAATTATTTGCCTACACAAATATATCACAACAGACATCAAGAAGAGTGAAAGCACCCAAAAGTTATAGCTCGTAGTTGTTATTAAACAATAGCCCAAGAGTGAAAACAAAATTATAAGGTATCATACAATATGATGAACAGAACAGAATCCCACTTATCAATACTAACATTTGACAGTGCAAAGGATCAATGACTGAAAAGTTGAAAAGATAAACAAAATCTATATACCACTAGCCATATTAACCAGAAGTAGAAGCAAAAAGACTCACAACCTCAACTAGAAAGGAAAAGAAAGACATTACCACTGATATTGCAGAAATACAAAATATCACTACGAAAACCTCTATCCAAACAAACTAGAAAACCTGAAGGAAATGGGTAAATACTGGAAATACACAACCTCCCAATCCTGAATCAGGAAGAAATAGAAACCCTACACCGACCGATAAGGAGCAGCAAGATTGAGGCAGTATTAAATAAAACATCTCCCCACAAAAACAACGCTGGATGGTTTCATAGCTGAATTCTGATAGATGATTATCCAAAGTGAAGCTCCTCAGGAACGGAAACACGAAAATCATATGTGGAAGATAATAAAAGGGTACACAAGGGCCCAACGCAACAGGAAGGACAAGAGAAACCAAGAAGGGGGAAGGCTGGCAGGATGGGTGTGAGACCAAAACTTACCTATTGAGTACAATGAACACTGTTCTGGTGATGGACACACCAAAAGCCCTTACTTAAGCATTATACTAAATGTCCTTATAACAAAAACACTTTACCCCCTTAATTAACGTTTTTCAATAAAACCAAAAGAACCACACACAAAAAAAGAATTTGTGGGGTGCAGTAAGCATAAGATAAGAAGTGTCAAACAGAGAAGAATGAAAGGAACAACGGGTGTCTAATATTCACAAGGCACTTAGATACTAAACACACAGAAGATTATACAAGAGGCACTAAATACTCAGGATACACATAAGCACTTATTCATGAGGATTGAATTCATCATTGGTGATGCCCATTTTGGCTCCAGGTGTTTGTGGCCCAAGACACACATGAAACCTTTGGCTACTCATCAGGCCATTTGGCAGGCTCCAGCCATAGCCAGTTGTACTTGTCCCTCAGTGCCTGCAATAAAGCAAGTCATTCACCCAAGTATTATCCATCTGTGGGTTCCTCTGCTCAAATTTCAACTCTGGTCCTTGTAACCATGCTTCTGGAAGACTGATGTGGCAGAGAAAGAAAGAGTGTGACAGGATATAAGAACATTGCATGCTCTAAGATTCAGATGGTGTATAACTTTCATCTCATAGACACTTAACCTAAATGAGTTAATTTACCCCAATTTAATTTGATTTGATAAATCATGTCATTTGTGCATCTTAATTTGGTCTGCAAACATTTTGGTTCTATGACCGCTAGAATAATCTGCCTGATAGTGCATTTGAAGGCTGTTACTGCGTCAGGTAATTCCTCTCTGTTCTGAGACTTTTTGAGACAAAGGTGAGTTATTCAAGAATATCTCATTGACAACCTAAGGACCAAGCTATATTTCTGTTCAAATCTTAGCAGTGTATAGGTACTATAACCTCTAGAGACTTCCTGTTTCCAATAATTTTTTTCTTTCTCTTCTTTTATTATGAAAGATGTCATGCATAACAAAAAACATATAAAAATGTGTAACATTTGGCAAATAATTGTAATATAAGCAATAATATAACTTCACTAACAAGTAGAAGAATTAAAATCAAATGTAAGGATTAAACTTGCCCAAGACTAATTTCCCTATAACTTGGCATGCTTTTTTAAAAAATCTGGATTTTCTGCAATGCTCCACTGAAATGGACTACAGCCTGGCATTTAAAGCAGTTGATCTTGGTTAAGTGCAAGAGTTGGATTACCATCTTCTGCACATCCCTTCAAATGATTAATGTTGATTTGGCAAGTCCTGTAACTCATTGCTATGTTATAGACCTACAAACGCAAGGCTTTGAAGCCAGTCATGGGGCTTGAAGGCATGGTGCTACTGCCAAGCACAAACAATAATCTCATGGGGCAGGGCTCATACGTTCTGTCATGACGTATTGCAGCTGAAAAACTCCAGCGTGCAACGGTTATGATCCTGTCCCAGAGCCTTATATTTGGCTCTGGAGATATCTGTTTGTTATCCAAGCACCTGCCCATTGTGCCTCTGATTCTGTCTACATGGGCTTCTTATAGTGAACACTCCTCCATCACAGATGGCATGGTCATTTGCCCTCATTTGGATGATGAAAACATTACCAGCAGCCCAATCCTCTACACGCATGTGCCCTTTCCAATGGTAATCTCTCTCCCTTAGAAATAACCACAGTCTTCACTTTTGTGGTGGTTATTTTCTTGCTTTTCTTTATAATTCTTCCACCTGGAGACTCAGAACTAAACAATTTTGTAGTGTATAATAGTCATCTAGTTTGTTGTAGGTAGTTGTAGTTTATTCATTTTTGTTGCCGTGAAGTTATTCATAGGTCCTATCTAGAAGGAAAAATTTTTCCTCTGTTCTCTTAGGTTCAAAATTTGGGTGCCTGAAAATTAAACTGAAAGAATAAAACAGATTAGCAAGAGAAAATACAGAATCAGTACATATGTTTAAGAGTTCACAGAAAAAATGTGACTAAAAAAGGCAGTTGGAATTAAGCCATTTACTATCTTAATAGTGGAAAGTGAGGGATAGAAGAGTGCTTAAAATAAAACAAATGACATGTAGGGAAAGATACATGGAGACTAGATAAGAGACATGGTAACTTTGTAACAATGTCTGTTTAGATGTAGTGGTAAGACGTCTCATCTCCAGTGATAGGAGACAATCTGGTTGCTCATTAGAAGGATTTATGACAACTGAATTCTGCGGAGTTATTTGTGAAGGCTTTGCTTTCTTGGCACATTAGAGATTGCAGCAACTCAAGGGCCTTCTACTAAGAATAATTTTTATTATTGGTGGTGTCTTTTGGACCTTTTCAACCCATTTTATTATATGTAATATTTAGTATAATGTATATAATATGTACATAATGTAATGAAATATATACCCATTCTCCCTCTCTCTCTTTTTTTTTTTTTTTTGGCTAGGGCTGAGTTTGAACCCACCACCTCTGGTATATGGGACCGGTGCTCTACTCCTTTGAGCCACAGGTGCTGGCCCCCATTCTCTTATTAATAAACATCTGGAAGTGGAATTTATTGATCAAAGTGTGTGCTTGTGTTCAGTTTGGGGGAGATAATGGCAAAGAATTTTCCATAGCACTTGCACAAATCATGCTCTTGATATCATCTGACTTTTTTTTTATTAAACCATAGCTGTGTACATTAGTGCAATCAAGGGGTACAATGTGTTGATTTCATATACAGTCTGAAATGTTTTCATCAAACTGGTTAACATAGCCTTCATGGCATTTTCTTAGTTATTGTATGAAGACATTTGTATTCTGCATTTAGTAAGTTTCCCCTGTACCCTTCTAAGACGCACCATAGGTGGGGCCCCACCAATTACCCTCCCTCCACCCCAACCTTCCCCCTCCCCTCCCTTCCTATATTCTTGTGCTATAGTTGGGTTATCGCCTTCATATGAAACCTTTAAATTAGCTTCATAGTAGGGCTGAGTACATTGGATAGTTTTTCTTCCATTCTTGAGATACTTTGCTAAGAAGAATATGGTGAATGGATATTGATAACTCATTGTAATTTTTTTTTTTTTTTTTTTGCTTTATCAATGAGGCTGAGTGCCTTTCCATGTATTCTTTAGCCACTTTCAGTTTCCCCTTTCGTTAAGCCTCTGTTCAGGTCTTGTTATAAATTTCTGTTGAATTGCATGACTTTTCATATTTCATATTAGTACGGACTCTTTGTGTATTTTGGATCTAGACCTGTGTTGTAAAGTATCACAAATACTGTCTCCTACTCTGCTATTTCACTCTTTTAAGGAGTCATTTGCTGTATAGAGTTCGTACTTTTAAGATGGTAGGAAAAGCAATCTTTTCCTTTATGAATAGTGTTTTTTGTGTTTTACAAGAAAATCCTTCCCAACTCTGACTTTATGAAGCTATTTTCCTGCTTTACTTTCTAAAACCTTATAATTTTACCTTTCACATTAAGGTCTTTAATCCACTGGGAATTAATTTTTATGAACGTCCTTGCTTTTTTTCCCCAAGTCAAGTTTTGCAGTCTCCAATCAACCCTGCAAGTCCCCAGTCTCTTATCATAAATTCTCTTTTTACTTCAGATAGTCAGCTTAAGTTTCCACTGCTTTCATTCATGAGCCCTGGCTGATAAAATAGACTACCTCCTTGGCTGCCATTCTGGAGTCTTATTTCTTAACCCCAGCCCAGTTCTGTGCCCCATGTCCAGATGCAGACTGGCTTTTGTCTGTGGTTTGCACTGTGCCCAAAGATAGCCATATCCTATGATCTTGGGTCTTGCCCAGCAGGCTACTGTATATTTCAGAAAATGCAGCTGGGATGGTTCTGCAGGCCCCTATTCCACCGCTCAGTACCAATCTAAGTAAAACACTATGCTTCAGTAATTTTCAAGATACAACACAAAACTGTGAGCCAGCCTTTAGAAGCCCAGCTGGAGAAGTTAGAGACCCACAGAAAGAGGGTTATAGCGATAACATTCATAAGCCAATTGACGTCATCTGCTAAGCCAGACAAGTAAAACCCGGCTTAACTCTCAGTTGGGGCTTTCAGATCTTATCACTATGCTTTGTCTCTTCTAGCAGGAAACCATGCAGGAAGATTCACATTTTACTTCTTTTCAAGAGGTTTATTGATTTGTGGATTCAGTGAAATGTGCAACAAACTGAACTAACTATTCCCTTTAAGTAAGGGGGGAAAGGGATTCACACTGTGCTGAAATTAACAGACTCAACAGAACTGCCTCTCAGAGTTCAATCACAGCACAGGACAATCTGGCAAATAAATAGCTGTATCTCATTCTTAGAGACCAAAACGGTGTGCTCTGCTCTGTCTCCCTCCTCATTATGCCCCCTACACACACACACACACACACACACACACACACACAACTTCAAAGAATTATTTAACAGAAAATAGTTTTTTCTGTCTTCCACCTTCTCTTTATATGTCTAGGTTTTATTTTCTTCTTACCACTTCTTAAATGGGTACTAAACTTTACATCTCTATAAAGAGAACTATGAAACTCTAACAAAAGAAATAGCTGAACATGTCAACAAATGGAAAAACATACCATGCTCATGGTTGGAAAGAATCAACATAGTTAAAATGTCCATACTACCCAAAGCATTATACAATTTTAATGCAATCCCTATTAAAGTTCCATTGTCATACTTTAAAGATCTTGAAAAAGAGTTTGAGGTTGTTGTGAGCTGTGACCCCACATCACTCTACTGAGGTCAACCTAGAGAGACTCTGTTTCAAAAAAAAAAATGTAAGCATCATCCTCATGCATGGATGTGATTCTACTGACATGTTGCTTGTTTGTTTTTACCTTGCTGATGGATGATAATCTTTTTCACCCAATTTTGACTTATATGACATTGTGGCCAGTGCTTCTTCTAAGATGATTGCCTGATAGCCTGATATTAAAAGGTTCTTTGTGAGGCTATAATAATATTTATTTTATGCAAAATTCATATCTGTACTAAGAATCAAACAAGCAACACTGGCCATATTTATCTTATTCAACCATCTAATTTCATATTTGGCATAAATGTGCTATTACATGGACTATAAAGATAAATTGTAAGGTGATACTATTTTAAATATTGCCCTATGCTCAGCTTCTAAGAGTGTCTAATACATTGAATACAATCTGATTTGAGGCTTTATTTTTATTTTTGGCAATTCAGACTTAAAAATTAGCTTACTCATTATAGAGATTAAAAATTCAAACATATTCAACTAAAATGTGTTTAAAAAACAAAGGTCAAATTCCAGATTTCCAACTTTATTAGCATACAGATCGAGTAAACAGAATTTTTAGAAACATTATTTAGGTCTTTATAACTGTTCAGAAGAGGCAGGGGATGGTTGGTTTCAGGGCACAAATCTGATAACACAATCTGTCATTTTTATTTTTTGAATACTTAGCTGTTAATTTCAAGGCCAGGTGAAATTCCACTGCTTTAGCGATAAAGTAGTTGTTTAGATATGACTATAAGAAATGAATGAAGAATGTTCAAAAAAATACATCATATATGTATATGTATATTTTAAAATCTCCTATTCTGTTTATCGTGAATCTTCTGAAGAACAAAGAGAAATCTTTTTCTGCATGCTGTAGTTGATTTAATTTCATTCCCCTCTGAATTAATTCTCCATTATTCATATAATAACCTCCATGCATTCCTTGTATCAGCTCATAAGCTACAGCAATACAGGTAAGGAACACAACCTCAGGATGAGCGCAGAGATCCCGTAGAGAAAGAACCAATAACTTGAAAATCAAGGCAAGCTAACCAGCCTAGATGACGTCCAACCTGAGAGAACACATAAGAGCACCCTATGGCACTGCTAGATCAGAATAACTGAGACTGGGTAACCTATAAAAACAGAATTTCCCATACTTGTGAAGGCTGAGATGTCCAAGATCAGGGTGATGACAGGTTTGGTCTATGTTAAGGGCCCAGTCTCTGCTTCCAAGAAGATTGCTGCATCATCTGTAGGGGAGGCATGTTGTTCCTCACATGGCAGTGCGAGGATGAGTGAAATCCACTCCCACAAGCCCGTTTGATAGCAGCATCAATCCAGTCATGACCTTAACACACCCCATCAGGACTCACCTCTCAACACTGTTGCATTGGGAATTCTATTTCAACATGAGTTTTGGAGGAAACAATAACATTCAAAAACCACAGTACCTTCTTTTTTTTTTTTTTTTGAGACAGAGCCTCAAGCTGTCACCCTGGATAGAGTGCCATGGCATTACAGCTCACAGCAACCTCCAATTCCTGGGCTCAAGCAAGTCTCCTGCCTCCACCTCCCATGTAGCTGGGACTACAGGAGCCCGCCACAACGCCCGGCCATTTTTTTTCTTTTGGTTGCAGCCATCATTGTTGTTTGGCGGGTGCAGGCTAGATTTGAACCCACCAGCTCAGGTGTACGAGGCTGGTGCCTTAGCCCGTTGAGCTACAGGCGCTGAGCCGACAGTACCTTCTTAGAGTAAACACAGTTTCTTTAGCTATCCTGTGAATCTCAAAGTCTTCCCAGTGAATTCAGTGGCATGTGAAATAAGCAAAAGAACTGGAAACCTATGGATTTATGTCCTGGGGTCCCAAACTCTCATGGTTCCATACACTATTCCAATATTTTTAAAAATCCAGTAGAGGTGGTGCCTGTGGCTCAAAGGAGTAGGACACCAGCCTCCTTTGCCAGAGGTGGTGGGTTCAAACCCTGCCCCAGAAAACTGCAAAAAAAAAAAAAAAAAAGTCCAGTAGAATTCGAACTACTATTCCTTACATTTATTGGTTGTTTACAGTATGCCCTGGCCATAACCTGCTATACCAGTGTGATCCAGAATGCAACAGAATACAGTCCTTCTGACAAATCACATGATCTTCAACATTGTTCATAGAAGTCACCCCGCCCCTCTTTATCTTGCTTCAAAATCTATTTTGAACTGCTTTCGGATTTCTTCCTTCTTTCTCTTTCCTTATCATCCATCTATACATACACACCTTTCAAAGAGATTATGTACACTATTTAGCATAAAATAGATTGCTTTCCCATTTTCCACTTTCTCTTTATATGTCTAGGTTTTGGTTTTTTATCACTACTTCCTAAAAGGGTAGCAAATTTTAGAGCCTTTCAATCTTGGCAACTGCCCTGCTGCTTCTTTGCCCACTCTTAACCATGGGGTTGATCGAAGGCTGAATTATTTCCCCTTCATTCTGTGGAGAAGCCGTGAAGAGGCTCTGGGAACTTAAACTCCCATCATTTTAATCACCCCCTCCTAAACACATAAACTTACTCCAAGAAAGAAGATATTAAAAAAATTAAAAATAAATATATTTTTATACAAAAATAGCATAAAGAAATCACCTGGTCTACTTCTCTTATTTTTTTTTTAATTAAATCATAGCAGCATACACTAGTGCAGTCAAGGGGCACAATGTGCTCTGGTATACTTCACAAACCAATGTGTTGACTGTGGCAAATGTGGTACACAATATACCTAAAAAATCCACTCCTTCTCTTCATATAAAAAAATTATTTTAAGTATGAGGCAGCAAAGTGCTCAGAGAAAATAGGTTACTTCTTCTTCCCCAGGGATTAAAGTCTGGTCTAAGATTCCCATGCCAGTGACTGACTCAGATGTGTAACAAGCTTCAGTTCTGTGCAAAGATATCTGAGGGAAAGTTGGCTAGGGGCTTCTAGAAAATACCTTTTTCTATGACAAAAAGAGAGAAAGACATCTGTTAAGAATTCCTTTTTTTCTTACACTCTATGAAGTAAAGTAAGAAAGCTGTGGACCCCTTTGGACTCTTCTGGCCAAGAATGTGGTATTTTCTTGTGACCATAAATAAACAAGCATAAAGATAAAGCCAGCATCCTAGATGTGGTAGAGTAGAAAAGTTAGAAAGAATCTGGATCCTGGATGACTTCACTCATTCACAGCATAACCTTGGAACTGCTATATCTCTGGACTTTTTTTTATTGGAATACAAAATTTCCTTCTGGTTTAATCATCTTCTATAGAGAAATTCAAGAATGACCATGGTCCTCCTGTCCTTTGACCCAACAACATACCTATTCTCCCTAAAGAAGTTAGTTCCAACTCTCCACCTTCACGTCCCACTCCACCTGGATCCTTTTCCATACGGTTCAAGCTGCTGGACACAAACCCTGAGTTTGAGTCAACTGACCCATCTTGGTGAGAAGGCAGATGACGATGTATGCCTTTGATAGCACACAAATAAAAATAGAAATTGTGTATTTGACAATTACTTTTGAGCAAACAAGAGTAGTTTAAGAGATACGTAAATAGGTAATTTTTTGAAATTCCTGCTAATAAAGAGTTTTTAAAAAATCACTATCAGAATTTTGAAACTGATTTTGCCCGCATGAAAAAATCTGGAGGATTTGAGTCTAAGACCTGCTCAACTCAAACCTTTAAAAAGTAATAGCCTTTAATTCCAACTCTAAATAGTTGTCCAAATAAAAATTCCCAAATCCAGAATAATTTTAAGGTAAAAAACTATTTAATTAATGTCTTTATATAGTGATCAAGGAAATGCCATGAAGGATATCTGTAACAGTATGATCAAATTATTTCTGAATGTATATGAATCGTGCCCTGTGATTGCACCAATGTACATAATTATGATTCAATAAAATTATTAAAAAAACAATCCAGCATCCCTTCATGATAAAAACCCTTAACAAATTGGGGGTAAAAAAAGTATACCTCAAATAATAAAAGACATATATGAGAGACCCACAGCCAACATCATACTGAATGGGGCAAAGTTAAAAGTGTTCCTTCTAAGAACTAGAACAACACAAGGATGCTTATTATCAGCATTTTTATTCAAAATAATACTAGCAGTGCTAGCCAAAGAAATCAGGCAAGAGAAAGCAAGAAAGATCATCCAAATTGGAAAAAAGGAGATCAAAATCTTCCTGTTTGCCAATGACATGATCTTATATCTAAAAACCATAAATACTCTCCAAAAACTTGATAAATACATTCAGTAAAGTTTTAGATTACAAAATTAATGTACACAAATCAATAGCATTCTGATACACTAATAAGTGGCAAGCTGAGATTCAAATCAACAACTCATTACTATTTACAATAATTTCAAAGAATATAAAATTTATAGGGTTATATTTAACTAATGAGGTGAAAGATCTCTACCTGGAGAACTATAAAATACTTACAAAAGAAATCCTGGACGACACAAACAAATGGAAAACAGCCCATGTTCATGCATCAGAAGAATCAATATTGTTAAAATGTCCATAAACTGATTTATAGATTCGACATAATTTCCACCAAAATGCCAACATCATTTTTCTCAGAATTAGAAAAAACAATTCTCATTGTTATATGGAATTGGAAATAGTCCAAATAGATAAAGGAGTCATAGCAGAGCAGAAAGAACCAATATGGAGACATCACTCTGTCTGACTTCTTTATACTACAAAGTGGTAATAACCAAAACAGACTGGTAAAAGTATAATAGTAGACACATAGATCCATGGAACACAGTAGAGAATCTGGGAATTAAACCATGTTCTTACAACCAACTGATTTTTGAGAAAGCAGATGAAAACACACACTGGGGAAAGGATGCCTTATTTCATAAATGGTGCTGGGAAAATTGGATAGCTATATGCAGAAGAATGAAACAGGATTCCCACCTCTCACTTTATACAAACATTAACTCAATATGGACTAAAGATTTAAATGTAAGACCTGAAACCATAACAATTATTGAAGAAATTATAGGAAAAATTCTTCTGGACATTGGCCTAAGTAAAGAATTTTTGACTTAGCCATTAGAAACAAACATAGCAATAATTAAAATAAATAAATGGGAGTTAATTAAAGTTAATTAAGTGTGTATAGCAATCTTAAACTAAAAAGTTTCTCCTCAGCAAAGGAACTAATCAATAAACTGCCTACAGAATGGGAAAAAATATTTGTCAACTAAACATCTGAAAACAAATTGCCATCCAGAGTCTATGTGTTCCATGGATCTATATGTCTACTATTATACTTTTACCACTCTGTTTTGGTTACTATCACCTTGTAGTATAAAGGAAATCAAAAAAATAAACTAGAAAAAATAGAAATTAGGCAAAATATATAGCTAAATTTTGGAAAATAAGGTATACAAATGACCAAGAAACATGAAAAATGCTCAATCTCAATAATCTTTAAGGAAATGCAAATTGAAAATACAATGAGATATCACTTTAACCCCTGTCACAATGGCCATCACTAACAAGTCAAAAAACAATATATGTTGGGAGAGAAGCAGTGATAAAGGGATGCAGTATTGGTGAGAATTAAAATTAATACAGTCTCTAAGAAGAGCAGTAAATAAAAGTAGTCCTACCATTTGATCCAGCAAGTCTACCACTGGGTATCTACCCAAAGGAAAAGAAGTCATTTTTTTTCAAAGAGCCAACTGCACCCGCATGTTCATTGTAGCACAATTCACAATTGCAAAGATGTGGAGTCAACCTTAACTGAGGAGTCGATAAAGAAAATCTGAAATGTGTATACATGCATACCATGGAGTACTACTCAGCCATAAAAAGGAAGGAAATAATGTCTTACAGCATCTTGGATAAAACTGGGGACCATTTATCCTAAGCAAAGTATCTCAGAAATGGAAAAACAAATATGGCATAGTCTCACTTATAAATAGAAGCTAAACAATGGCTATATATGTTACATAAAGTGGAATAATGAATATAAAAAAACTAAGATGTAGAGAGAGTGGGAGGAGGAGGATGGATCAAAAACTGCCTATCGGTACAGTGAGTAATATTTGAGCAATGGGCACACTAAAAATGGTCACCTGATTTTGCCACTATACAATTAAGCTGTGTAACAAAAACCACTCTATCCCCTACATCTTCAAAGTAATTAGTATTTGTAGACAGCTAGGCCATAAGAGGGCATAATTAAAAGGAAAGCAGTACTATATAGTAGCCCTCCCTCACCTACAAGGTTTTCCTCACCTGTGATTTAGTGCAGCCTAAAAATACAAAATGGAAAATTCCAGAAAGAAATGTACATTTTTTTCAAAATGTGTGACACGGTGAGACTGCACTAAAATCCCCTGCTTCCTGACTCCTTCTCAACCTGGTGCATAAATTCTCCCTTAGTCCAGGGTATCTGTGCTCTATGAACTGTCTGCTAGTTAGTCACTTGGTAGTGGCTTAGTTACCAGAGTTTACAGGTATCACAGCACTTAGCCATGCTGGCAATTCAGATATGCCAGAAGTCATGAAGTGTGTCTTTTAATTGAAAAGATAAAAGTTCTTTACTTAAGAAAGAACAAAAAAATACTATGCTGAGGTTGGTAAGATCTATAGTAAGCAAAAATCTTGCATTGTGAATTTGTAAAGAGGGGCAAAAAAGTGTGTATAGGAAATACAAGATTCAGTACTATCCGTGGTTTTAGGTAGCCACTGAGGATCTTGAACATGTCCCCAGCAGATAATGGGGTTACTACCATACTGTTACCTACAAATGCAAGTGACAAGGAGAGGAAGTAAGTTACTGCTGTATCTTCAAATAAGTCTGCAGGACAACAATGCACATTTGTGGGGCTATTCCACTTTACCAAGTTGCCTCACAAGGCACAACTTTATCCTCACTTTCATGTTCTATAGTGGATTGTGAACACACCTGCTTTCCAGCTTGAAGAAAGAAAAGAAAGTTCAGGGAGGTGTTTTAGTAAGAAATCTCAAAATAGAAAGAGAATGAATGAAATGTGTACATGCAAAGTACATTTATGATAAAGAATTGGCTCACAGGATTATAGACACTGGCAAGTCTCTGTCTGCGGTGTGGGCTGGAAGGCTCAAGATCCAAAATAGTTGCTGGTATAGTTATGCATGTAGTACGAGGGCTGGCAGGAGAGGTGATACTACCCATGAAGTTTGAAGGCAGCCTGCTAGAGAATTCTCCCTGGCTTGGAGGAGGCCAGTCTTTTTTTTCTATTTAAATATAAACTAATTTAGTGAGGTCTACCCACATCAAAGAGGCCAATTCGTTTACTCATAGTGCACCAATTTAAACATTAATCTAATGTAAATTGCCCTTCAAGTTGACACAGAAAATTAACCCTCACAGGCAACAATTTTCTTTGATGGAGTGAAGTGGAATTTGCTTTCCACTCACATTCAACTGGGAAGAGTTTAGTCTGTTGCCAGGCCCCTTGAAAGGCAATGGTGGGGGATAAAAATATAGTCTTTAGCTAGAAATATTTTCTGCCCTGGATAACAGGAACAATTGATTGAGCAAGACAACCACAAACAGTCTGAGGTATATACAGACAAGCATGGGAATAATCTTATCACATCTCAAACACAGTTCTCCCCTTTCATGAGCTCTGTCAAGTTACCTTATTCACAAGAGTCTGACATCCTGTGTGGTTGATACTTTGTCCTCTGCATCAGGTCCACACTTGACTAACAACTGCACCTATGCACTGAAAGACAAGGTATTGATTTGCTCCCACCCCATCTGATATAAAATTGTAGAGTCAGAACAAGATAGCAAAAACAAACAATTGACAAAAAGAAGTAAAATTTCACAGGAGTTCCTGGCAAAACCTAGGTGAGCAGGGTTTGAAAGTCTTGTTAACTTGGCAGCCAAGCGTGTCCTTTGTGTCTTAGCTTTCTGTTTCTTCTGTAACATGTGTTCACGATTTTAGTGTCTAACAACAATACAGATTTATTCTTTTACATGTTAGGATGTCATAAATCCATTTAAGCTAAACTCAAGGTATTCATAGGACTGATTCCTTCTGTAAATGTTGCAGAGAAATCTACTTCCTCATCTTTTCCATCTTTCAGAAGCTGTCTTCATTTCCTGGCTGCTGGTAGGTACCACACTACCACTACTTTTTATATTCCTGTTTCCATGACCACAGATCTTACCTGTGACTCTGATCCCTCTGCCATCCTTTTATAAGGACTTTCTTGTGCCCACATAGGTTATCTTGGCTAGCCTCCCCATCAAGGTTTTTAATTTCTTCATCTCTAGATCTCTTTTACCATAAAGGTAACATCACATACACAAGTTTTGGAGTATTTAGGAACTCCATGTTGGGCCATTGGGGGGATGGCAATATTTATTCTACCTCCCTGAGGAAAGACCCAGCTTCTCTTCTCTGAGAAGAACACCTTTGCCCATTGTCATCTCTGGCCTCTTAGATTTCCTCCTGTGGCCATGTGAGTGCTGGAGAATTCTCTTTCAGATGTTCACGTGTCAGTCTGCCACCTCTGACATATACATGGGAGCTTGAATCTTTTTCTTCTTTTCTGACCGGGCTTGTGGTCATTAAATTTCTCTCAAAAATTAAATAGACTTCTATTAGAATGGGCTAGTAATCAAGCATAATGAACTTTTGGTGACAGAGTTCTTATATTTGCCTTATAAACTTCTTCAAGTGCATATACTTTTTTCTTTATTTTAGTAGTAGTTACAATAGAACTGCCTCCAACAATAGGCTTAATATAGAAGGTGATACTTTTATTTAAATGATCTTTGCTATAGGACTGGGGCTCTTAATTTAAATGCGAGCCCTTGGCTAGCCTCTTTGAGAACAGCATGAGAAGCAGTGAAAAAACTCAGTACCCCAATGTTATTATTATTTATGTTTTATACATTTATCCGTACTATAAGATAACACATTTTATTGTATTAATCCACTATGTTTGTGGAAATTTGTTGCAACAGCAATAGAAAATCCAGTATACTAACAAATCAGTTTCTTAGATCAAGGAGATTTTCAAACCACACCCAGTTGATTTTATCATTGCTATGAACCAAAAACTACTGGATAATTTTAATTCTTCCTTCTACCAAATTTTATTTGTTTATTTGTTTAAGATACCGTATTCTGGCTCCACCATGTTATATTTGATGTTCTGGGTGCATATATTTTAGTACATAGTCTTATCATCTGTCATTCTCAGCTGCAAACTGTCCAAAGGCTGGTTGAGATCTTCTTTCTTCTTGTTAAAAGAAGCTAGGATTAATCAATACATATTAATATTCTGGGTCATTCCATTTGGTTTCTAGAAAGCTACAAACCTTATAGATATGAGAATGTTTGGCTCAAATTATAATACATGATAGTCTACCAAGCATTTTATGAAAGTATCACAAAGGACATGAGAATTCCTGACTTTGGTTATCATTTTCTTTGCCTTTCATTGTTTGCTCATGAAACCAGTACACTTCTTAGTATTTTGTTATGAAATCATCAAATACTTGTCATCAATTTCTGTTATGTATTTATTTAATAATAAAGGATAGAGACTTGCTATGTAGCCTAGGCTAGTCTTGAACTCCTGGCTTGAAGTTATCTTTCTACCTCAGCTTCCCAAGTAGTCTGGGATTATAGTTGTGAATCACTGTGATTAGCTAACTACTTCTATTGTAGTTAGCCTCCTTGCTAAGTTTCTATGGCAAAGAAAATCCCTAACTCTGAGATTAAAGACCTGCTGGTTTAAATTAAAATAATATAATAAACAAGATCATTAAAAGAAATATATAGGAAATTTTCAAAGCATACAGTCAAAGGAAAAAGGATATCAAACATATGAGAAAAAATAATAGACATAAAAGATAGATATGACAATGTTAAATATCTAAATAAATATCTAATCAAGATATCTAAGCATATAAGCATATCTTGATCTAAGCATATCTAATCAGAATGCTTGGCCTTAGAAAATAGATGTCAGAAGTTACCATGAATAACAGCAGTAGCAGTAAAAATGCTAGAAGGAATAACAATGCTTATATTAAAAATTCCCCAGAATTCCAGAGTATTCAGTGAAAGAGAAGTATAATTCATGTCATCATATTTGACAACAATACATGTAAAAAAAATCCATAAAACTTATAGAAGCAAAAAATAATGATAATAGTATTAGAAATAACAATGGTAGAATGCTGAATTTCAGGTTCATCAGGTGAAGGAAGGACAAAGTCTATCTCATACAGTAAATCCAATAGCTGTGCCATATAGAAGACCCCAAAACAGAACTATCAGAGAGCCTAACTGAAGTTTACTTTTTGCAATATTTCTCTTTTTCATTTCATCGAAGAGGGAAGTAACTCCTTCCCCAAAGATAAGTGAACAAATGGAAGAGGTTGATGTAAGTGTGGGGGACAGTGGAAATTTCTTCTAACTGTACTTGGGAAAGTGAGGAAGGAGTCTGGCTCATGATAATGCCAAATATTTAATGAAGAATGCCAGAATGCTAGACAGTCATCAGAAATTGTTGGCCACCTCAGAAAAACACTTTCATTCCTGATCTTCCAAGTCATTATTCATACCAATTTTATTGGGTAAATTCTTGTTTTGTTTTCATTTTACATTAGTAAAACTTAAAGAACTAGGCTAACAAAAACATTCACTAACATAGAAATATGCTTTGTAGAAAGCAAGCACCCATAAATATCCTTATTAATAAGTAGATGAATTGAGGCAAAGATATCTTAAGAAATATATTTTAAACAGCTACTTCATTATAACAAAATGAACATCAATAGCTTCACACAGTATTATTGGAGGAATATTATGGACCTATTTTTCACAACCATTCTTATTTTATGGTGTCACCTATCTATAATATTTATAGATAGCAATTTTTGTATTAAATATAACATTTTTATTTGTTGGTGACAAAAAACAAATTTGTCCTTGACAAGGGAAAGTATTGGTTCATGAAACTATTGGCTCATAATTTCAAACACCTCTTGCCCTGACTTCCTATTCTATTTCTCTTAATGTCAATTTTATTCCCATCTAAGACATTATGTCTTGGTGTTTTAAGAAACCTCAAAAACTGATTTCCTGGGTTCACACCCTTGGAGATTTACTATAAAAGAGAAAAAATATGTTGGATCCTCTGTTCTTACTAGAAATTTTTCAATGAGTTTCTGACTAGCTATCATCAAGTCACATGTCCAAGAAGTTGACCATTATCTCAGTAACAGGTAAGATAAGTCCCTAGGAGGGAGTAAGTAGCTCTTTTTTTTTTTTTACATATACATGTGTTTATTCAATTTCCACTCTTTGCCTTCACAGAATTAAAAAGGCTTAATATTTAATAACAATAGCAGTATTTAAGATAAGGACTAGAAACAAAAATCTCAAAAAAGAATGAAAGAAGATAAATACATTCAGAAAGAAATCAGATGATTACTGCATCAATATATTAAGCAATGTTAATAATAATAATGCAAAGAAAGTAACATTCACATTGTCAGATAAGAGTATATCTATTACAGAATGCTTTAACTCTGAGGTTCAGTATGGAGTCATCGGTTAACTTATTTTTTTCAAAAGTCTCAAAAAATAGACAACTAATATTCATAAATAAAAGTAAAAGATAATTTCAAAAAAAGATCATGCCAAATCTTATAAACAATAGAAAAAGAAGAAATAATTCAAAGTCATTCTACTTAATCAGGATACACCTGATATTAAAATTAGAGAAAATATATTGTTATAAAGGGAAATTACAAACATATTTCACATATAAATGAGAATGCAATATCCTAAACAACATGTTAGCAAGTTGAATTAAAAATTAATGTTTAAGTAATGTGCTTTGGTCACAATTGAATCCAGTTTATGTAAGAATTAGTCACCATTTTCTATTCTTTTTTTGGGAGTAAGTAGCTTTTGATAAATACATCACCAGATTTCCATTTTCTCCGACTCTGCTGATTATACTTAATCTGTTCTTCATACCTCCATCATGCCTGATCTATCCACTTACCTTAAGCATATTTATCAGATTTCATTAATATCTATATTATTAATATATTCATGCACTAAGGGCAGGCATCGTATACCCTTTCCCTTATCATTTTCCTATTGTCTAACATGGCACCAGTTTACCACTTGTCTTCATTTATTGAAAATGAAATAAATGTGTTTTTTATTCAATTCATACTAAAACTTCAGATCCCAGGTTGTGTTATGATGTGATACTGAACAGATTCCATAGCTGGAGATTATAACTTGCTTTCAGAGTACTTCTCTGTTGCTTCTGTTCTTTTCAAAACAATGAGAAATTAGTACTTTTAACCTCATTTTTCACTTGGCAGGTAAAAGAGAATCTCTTGCTACGTGTGGCAGGAAGCAGCTTAAAAATTACTAATGGAATGTTGCCTCAATTGTTGCTATAATATTTAAACTGATTTTCATTATCAAGAAATTTGAGTAAAAAGTTAATATATTCCCAAAGCTCATTTGGATTGTCTTGAATATTCTATATTTTATAACTGGAAAAGTCTAAGAAATCACCTAGGAAAGTCTGCTCATTTAATAGCAGTCTTCAGTCATCCGATTCTGAGTCAAGCATTGTGTCCCAAGTTCAGATTGTTCCCAGCCCAGTCTTATTCCTATTAGGAATGAGGTGGGGAGGACGGTGCTCATGCCTGTAATCCTAGCTCTCAGGGAAGCCAAAGTGGGTGGATCTCTTGAGCTCAGCAGTTCGAGATCATCCTGAGCAAGAGCACAAGACCCCATCTCTAAAAATAGCTGGGTGTTGTGGCAGGCACCGGTAGTCCCAGCTACTGGAGAGGCTGAGGCAAGAGGAATGCTTGAGCCCAGGAGTTTGAGGTTACTGCCAGCTATGACACCATGGTACTCTACTGAGGGTGACAAAATAAAATTGTTTCAAGAACAAAAAAAGAATGAGGGAGGAAGGGCAGAGATGAACAGAGTGGAGATCTTCTTTTAGTCTTTTTTGGTTGTTTTATATAAGAGCTGATATCATTTGAAAACTCTCTAAATCCCAGCAAATTAGACAGTTTGTCTTTACTAATGTAACAGATTATGGCTCAGGTGAAGAGACTCCTTCCATATTCCCGTAGCAAATTGAGAACAGCCTGATGTTGACATAATAGTACTTCAGTAGACATCATTATGTATCACTAGCACTGCCCATGGCACTAGCTACACAGTAACACCAAGATGAGCAGACAGCCCTGAACCTCTACAGCCCACTAAAATATTAGCTGGAGAACCTGCTGGCCTTTAGAGGACTAGGAAGGTGAGCTTTATCAAAGAGCAGCAGTGTCAAAGTGGGACACCATGTAAAAGGCGATGCATCTGTGTTAGCCGACGGCTATGTTGTGCTGGTAGAATCACAACCCCCATGGATGTAAAGGAATGAATAGGACTGATGCTTTGAAAGAGTATTCTGGATAGAGACACATAACTTTTGTCAATGACAGATTTTGTGACACTACGTTTACATTCAGTTTACTGTGTCTTAAAATAACTGGAGTTACACAATTCATGGCAATTATGTCACAGAGTTGTGATGAGGAGAAATAGAAAGTTATGTATTACGTTGGTTCAAATGATAAAACATTCTGCCCAAATATGATTTATTTATATCTCTCTATTAAGATGTTACATAGATATATAGAACCATGCTTTAATTATCATTTATTAATCCCAAAGGTAGATAATAGGATACATTTCAGAAAAAGTCTATGTACATTAGTGGAATCTATTCCCTTTTCCTATTCCCTTTTATCATGACATAGAAAGATTTCAGGAAAAAATAGAAAATTTCAGACTTTATGAATATATGTGTTGCAAAGTGTTTTAAATAACCAACCTGTCCTATGTTTGATATATTTTCCTCTGGGGCTTCAGTAATAAACACAGGTATATGAAGGGAAGAATTTTATATCAAGTTTTAATGAAAGGTTAATCACTTCAGCATCAATAAGTTATTTAGTAGGAAAGTCGTTCTAATTCATAACAGTAAGTTTGGATATGTGTTCCCATTTATTATGATGTAAGGAGAGAAAAATGAAAATAACCAAACTTTAAATATAGCTATTAACTTCTTGGTATTTCCTGATGCTAATAGATTCATGCCAAAACGGAGGCAGACTTAAGATGACCTTGGTTGACGTTGACTAGTACTGGAATTCAATTAAGCGGTGCATTAAGGTAGTAATGAACACACTTTATTGAAGGATAGTACCATCCAGCAAAGACAAAGCCTAAGGGTACAAGTTTAAAGTATGGCAAAGAGAGAGCAGAAGAAGGGTAAAATTACATGCAAGGAATATGAAACTTCTTGTAATAAGTTGCTTCTAATCCGATGTAAATGATATAGACAAAAAGCCCTTGAGTCTTTAAGAAAGACTTCAGAGCCTCATGTTCCTGTGGGAAATGTCTCTACAAAAATGGAAGAATATAAGATCATTTATAGCAGATTGCAAACGTGGCCAAATTTGTCCAGTCTGTCTACTGCGATGAGTTTTGCAGAGTGATTTTTGAAGGTCTTTAAGGGATGGAGACTTTCGTACTCCTGGAATTTTAGCTGGCATGACTGGTTATGGCTAGTGAATAATGCAAAAGGGATCTTGTATTGCTACCCAGCATTAGACTTAAGAGGTCTTGCAGAGTTCTGTGCCCTCTCTGACTCCTGACACTTCCATATGAATGAGAAAAACCTCTTGGAAGATGAGAAACCAAATGGATCAGACTCAGTCAGCTGATTATATCAGTCAGTCCCATGACTCTGTAAAATAGCCCATATCAGCTCAGCAAAACCAAACCTCATCCGATCTCCCCACTGACTCTCCAGCCAGACCCACTCTGACTGAATGCTCCTTGAGCCTGGCGAGTCCCGCAGTAGTGTGACAGTCCCGCAGTCCCGCAGTAGTGTGACAGTCCCGCAGTAGTGTGTTACAGACAACAGATAACTGATGTCACTGACAATGTTGAATTAGAAAAGCAAAAATTACTTTGTTAATACATTGTGTTTTTTTTTCTAACTACCACTGAAAAAACACCCTCTGTCACTATAAAGAAGTATTGCTTTCTACTCGAGCTCCATATTTTCACATTAATTTTTGATAGAGAGGTTGATTGGCACAGGTGACATTTACATGTGGTAGAAACAGGAGTAGAGTCAGGAAACCAAACCTCCCGATTAAAACTTAAGTGTATAATAGGAAGAAAAGATTTGTAGATTGAAACATTTATTTCTACCTCCTATTAGCTAAGATGTAAACACAGTATCACCTGTGGTTCATTTTTCTCCCTCACAATCTAGATTCAAATACAACTAAAACTTGTAGATTGCAGCAGTCCCTGAGGTATTAAAGCCTAGCTTTTCTATATTCTCGGGACCTTTGTGTGTCAAAGGCTCATTATCCTGAGAGCAGAGTATGGCAATGACACTTCACTGATGTTCCTGAACCCAGCCTTTCTTTTTTAAAGCCAAGTTTCACCCAGTAATGACTTTCAGCCTGAGCTAGATTTAAAAGTTACATTCTTCATTTATGATCCTTCAAAGGTCGTTTTATAGCATCTTTCCAGGGTCCAGTCATGATCCCACACCATTTCAGAACTGTTTCCCCATTGGCCACTTCACATTCGTTGCTCACAAAACATACATCTTACAAAAAGTAAGATGCATCATACAACTTTTTGACTTTTTTATCTCAAAAATAATGAACTGTATTAATGCTTATGTTTCCTCTTTTCCTAGGACTCTACAGAATACAAATTCTATTATGTATAGGCAGTCCCAGGTTACAGGTGGGACAGCTTTTGTAGGTTTTCTTCCTTAAAAAATTACCCATAAAATTCACCCATTATCTTTAATAACCTCTGTTCATAAGTGCTAGTTGTACATAAGTTACAAGGTTATAGCTTGGGGACTGCCTATATATTCGAATATATATTTTAATTTCATTTGTCCAAAAGATAGCCACCTTTTTAACAAATGGAAACAAAAACGTAAGCAAATAAATAAACTAGTAAAATAAAAGGCACGAGGTAATTGAAAAATGTTGCAGTTGGTCAGAAAGATCAATTTCAGTTGAGAAAAACAATGCTTGTTTCATAGGAAAGCCACCAGGGACTCAGAGGTACCTGGAAGTGTGTGAACAAATGTGTAAACTCCTATGAGCATGGAATACACTGCAAGGATATAAAAGTAATGAGCTTAGTCCTGGCCCAGGTTGGAGGTTTCCTGCATGAGTCCTTTGTTTAGGGGTAAATAATTGGCCCTGAGAGATATTTCAGCCAGGATTTGGTAGATGGAAAAATATCTTTACAAACTGAATGAATGTTCTAGCAAATGAATGAAGGCAGCCCCTCACCTTGGACCATGTTATTATGTCTTTGCTGTGGTTTGTCTGGGGAGGGGATTAGGATGTGTGGTCCTTAGTTAGGGTGGAGCCATCCAGAGTGTTTGGGAGTGCTTTGTTCATGACCTTGCTGGGGCTCAGAGGGTTTGTACCTGAAGATGGAAGTCTGATGTCTGAGCTCCACTGAGCCTGAAACAATGAGGGTTCCCTGTCTATATCTGAGTGGGAAAATCCTGTATTAATGTTATATCTCATAAAATGTCTCTCATTTGTAAAATATAATAGTTTGGTTGTTTAAATTGTTGGGAAAACTGAGTCTTTGTCAAAGAATAAGATTCTTTCTTTTTAAACCTAATTATCAGTTTGGCCGAGTGAATGCATGACTTCATAGTAAACTGAGATCCTGTTTTGTGGAAGTGAGTTTTTGAGAGTAAGAGAAATTAGACAGAAGGGAGAATGGTATTGTGTAAAGAAAGAATCTTGTGCAATAAATTTTGTCCTGAAACAGAAGGGTGATATAAGAAAGTGAAAGTCAGGGCAAAAGTTAAAGAAAGTATAGAATGTTTGTAGATTGTCTGTGCAGGTTAAATGAAGTTCGTAAAATAGAATTTGTGAAATAATTTACATGTGATCCAGTTGACTATGTATTTCCTTTAAAATATTTTGGCTTGTAGTTTTATTTAGACAAATGTTTTAAGTCTTAATATTTGACAACCTTCCAAAATTCAAACTCTAAATTTGGAGCTTGGCAACCATAGCTGCCACTTGGTTGCAGTGCTGGCCACATGCACAGAGGCTGGTGGGTTTGAACTCTGCCCAGGCCAATAATCACAACAAAAAATGACAACTCTAAATTTGGTCTTCTTGAAATATTAAGACCACTGTAAGTCATAGAAAAACAAATTAAACTTATTTTATTTATTAAAAATATATAGGAAACATTGTCAAATATTAAACAGTGATTAATTTTGCATGGGTTATGGATATATATATGTTCCAATATTAGAAAGCATTTGTCTATCCTAATATACAAAGCATTAGTCTGTCCTCACCTGTAGAGCATTGGTTGTCCTAACATATATTGTTGGTAATAATTTTAATTCATCTAAAAAAAAGAAAGTGTTTTTTATGTAATTGGCTGAGTCCAAAGTTTATCCTAAAACAAAAAAACAAAAAAAAGAAAAGCTGGTGAATTCTCTCAAATTCAAATTCCTTCTGTTTTTTGGAAATTGAATACCTTAAGACTAAAAGCAGATTTTTAGAACTTTCATTGGAAAGTTAGCATGTCTATGAGTATTGCTAACCTAACTTCAAACAGAACAGAAGTCTGTGGAACTGGGCTAGTTTTTTATGATGCTTTGTTCAAAATATTATTGATTCTGTCTGTGTTCTGTTTTCTAGAAGTCAAGAAAACTGTTTTCTGTCCTTTGAGCTATTTGTAGCTTTTCAAGCAATATATGTACTTATGAGCAGAATTTGAAATAAGTATTTTTTCTCTCTCCTTGATTTCTCCAGAATTTGAAAGCAGTTTGTAAGTATTCTTAATTTCTGACAATACAGTTATCTGCATAAGTTCAATAAGAATCTGTTTTGTTCTACAGGACATGATGAAGGCACTGGTTATTTTTCCAAGGCCTTGGCTGGAATAGCATTTCTACAGGTGTCCAGACTGCATTACAAAATTCAGGTGGGGTTTATAAGGCCAGTAAAAAAAGCCCTTTGGAAAACTAGCCAGATACCCAGCAATAACATTTCCTGATCAGTGGTAAGTAACAAAGGTTGCTTGCTGATGGGTCTGGGAATCAAAATGTGCTTTGGGACCTCAAGAGAAGAGGAATTTACCCAATGCATATAGGTATCTAATGGCATAGATGAAACTTGGGCTCTGAAAGGCTTTCAAAAAAGTCCAGCCTGAGATTCCTTATAAAAAGTTCCAGCAAAGCCAATTTTAAAGGAAAGAAGAGCCTAGATGACTAATAATTAATTATTCTTACTGCACTTTATGAAAGTAATCAGACCCAGTATCCTGAAGGTACAGTTTATTTTGGCAACTAAGTTAGCTATGCTATAATTTGTCTTTAGTAAAGAGAGAACTTGGAGAGAGAAAAATGATTCAAATAGAAAAGAGGTTGTGGCCCACTTGTATTAAATCCCAACTTGTCTGTACTGTCACTGTTTTACTAAATTAATCTGTTAAATGGGACTAAGGGACTAACCAAAGAGTACAGAATTAAATACAGTAGTTATATTTACTCTGAAGTCTTAAAACTCAACAAAGGTCACATTTTACATTTTAGGATGGCTGTTTGCTACACTGGAAAAATTTGTGCAGTATTAAATGTTATTTCCTGTGTCGATATGGATACCTCAGGACAAATTAAAACCTAAAATGAGAATTTCCCAGTAAATGGTGTAACTGTAACACTGCATCCTACTGTGCCTAATCCATGTACTCTACTGAGTCTGTCAGCAGAAGCCAAGTGGCCCACTTTCCTGGACTTCAAAGATGCCTTTTTCAGTATAAGGCTGGTTCAGGGAACCCAGAGGCTGTTTGCTTTCCAGTGGGAGAACCCAGACATGGAAACTGCGAACCAGTACACATGGACCAGGTTGCCACAAGGGTTCAAAACACTCAAGAGTTTTGGACAAGCACTGGCTCGTGACCTTCAGAAATTCCTAGCTGAGGAATTAGAATGTGTGCTGCTCCAATATGTTGATAACCTCCTCTCACAACACCTACCCAGGAGGACTGCGCCCAAGGCATGGACTGTCTTTTATGCCATATAGAAGTATGTGGCTATAAAAAGGCCCAGATTTGCTAGCGGCAAGTATGTTATCTAGGATTTACTATCCAGCAGGGGGAGAGGAATCTAGGCGTGAAGTGGAGGCAGGTCATTAATCGCCTCCCCTTCCTCATGAGTTGTAAGCAGGTTTGGGAATTCTTAGGCACTGTCAGCTTTTGTTGTCCGTGGATCCCCAACTTTGCCATTTTGACTAAGCCTTTGTATGAGGCAACTAAAAGAAAGAGAGGAAGGAGAGCCCTTAGAATGAGGAAGGAGAACAGGGACATGCCTTCTCTCAGCTAAAGATGAGGCTAATAAATGCACTTGCTTTGGAACTACTATATTTGGCCAAGTCCTTTACTCTGTATATCTCAGAGAGAGGAAAGATGTCTGTAGGTATGTTAACCCAGCTGGTTGGGTCCTGGCCAAGGCCTGTAGCTTACCTCTCTAAGCAGTTGGATTGAATGGCAAAAGGATGGCCACCATGCTTATGGACTCTAGCCGCTACGGCTCTCCTTGTGCAAGAAGCTGATAAGCTGACTCCAGGGCAGAATCTCAGAGTGAAAGTACCCCACTCTGTGGTCACTTTAATGGACACAAAAGGACATTTTTGGTTCTACAATATAGACTAACACTCTGAACCAAGTCATGCTCCTTCCAGTCAGCATGTGTATTCTACCAATGTGTATTCTACCAGACCTAACTTGTGTGACCAGCCTTGGACAGTTGTAAACTGGGACTTGTATGTAGACTGAAGCAATTACATGATGGCACAAGGTGAACTGTGGGCTGGGTATGCAGTAGTTACCTTAACAGAGACTATAGAGGCTAAGTTCTTGCACCAAGGAACATTGGCTCAGAAGGTTGAGTTAATTGCCTTGACTAGAGCCTTAGAACTAAGGGAAAAATGTGAATGTTTTTCTGACTCTCCAAGTACGTGGGGCATTGTACAAGGAGAAGGACTATTAAATTCTGGGAAAAAAGGACATTAAGTATCAGCAGGAGATACTTCAGTTGCCATAGGCAGTATAAGAACTCCAGAAGGTTGCAATGATGCACTGTTGTGGACATCAAGGAGATGCTTCCACCAACACTAAAGGGAATGCTAGGGGTGGCACTGAGGCAAAAAAGGGCTGCATCCAAACCATACCAGGTGTCACCAGTGGCTCCCCTCATCCCATGGGTTCTGGAGCTCTCACCTATCTACTCCCAGAAAGACAAGTAACAGTGAGCAGTGGAAAGGAGCCAGGAAAAGGAGAGAGAATGGATAAAGATGCCACATTGATGAGTACAGTCCCCCAGGTTCTAAAGGCCACTGTGGTGACAGGAGTATTTGATAAAGTTGCTAGGCCAGTACCTCTATATCTCCCACCTGGCAGCCCTGGCCCAAACTTTCATTCTACAGTGTGTCACATACAGCCAGTTTAATGTCCTCCAAGGACTTGATGGTACCCCCAGGAATCCAGTAGTATGGAGCAATGCCCTTTGAGGACTTCCAGGTAGGTTTTATTGAAATGCTCAGGTTTAGGGGGAACAAGTACTTGCTGGTGATGGTCTATCAGATTTGGAATAGGTAAAAATCCTTCCTCACCAGGATAAAAAGAGCTCCAAAGTACTAAAAGTATTGCCCAGAGAAGTCATCCCATGGTATAGGTTGCCACTCTGGTTTAAATTTGACAATGGGCTAGCCTTCTTAACAGAACTAGTGCAAATAATAAGCTAAAGCTTTGAATAACTTATAGGCCTCAAAGCTTAGACAGGGTAAAGTGCCTGAACAGGACCATAAGAGCAGAAATTGGTAAACTCTGCCAGGAATCAAAGCAGAGTTGCTTTCTGAAGCAAAACTGAATTGAATACAGGCCTTGCCTCTGGTGTTGTTCAAAGAGGCCTCTGTCAATCCACTGCAATTTAGCAGGAACTCCTAAAAGAATTGGGAAAGACTGAACTGATTAGACAAAAAAACCTAGAAAAGGTAGCAAGGAAAATCTCCATGGGGGTAATTAACTGTGTTCTATTTAGTCTTTTGTGTCTGTACATCCTTTCTCTCTGGAGACCAAGTCTAGGTCCAGAATCAGAACCTAGTCACCCTGAAACCAAGGTAGAAAGAACTTCCCACCATCATCCTGACCACACGCACAGCAGCTAAGGTCAAAGGAATGGTCTCCTGGAGTCATCACAGCTGACTGAATAGGGCTTCACTGCCCCTTGGAAAGTAAAGGTAACTTCAGACAGTCAACATGCCCTGTTCCAGCCACATACTGGGAGCTGGCTGGTCAACACACAGCTGAAGCCTGAGGAAACTCCTCAAGGGACTTGTCCTAATTAGAATTTGGGAAAATGGGGGGGAAATGTCACAGGGAAAAGTAAAAACTCGTATGTATGTTAGCCCACTACCATGGTACTATTAAGGGCTGAGTGGAGAACCCAAGAGAGTCACAGTCCTTAAAATCTAAGTGCCAAAAAGTAATTAATATCAGCATCTGCAGAAACAAGCTGATATTAAGACCCCAAATAAAAATATATTGGAGTCTCAAAAGGAGAGAATGAGAGAGGATTCCTGAGAAGGGTGAGGTGTAGGAGAAAAGGTTTTCTCAAGGAGACCACAAGGATACACCCTCAGGGTCCTCTCCATGGTGACTCAGCTCTTGGGAATCTGTAAACTTAACTTCCTGGAACTTGGAAATTTCCAAGTTTTGTAAAATCCTGTAGTTCTGTAGGAGCTGAAATAGCATCTCCCGCTTGATTCAAACTGACCAGTGAGAAGGGTACCTGTGGGGTGGAACTTTTTTGACTGTCAATAAAAAGGGAAAGACTGAGCCAGTTGGAGAGTGCGGTCATTTGGAATTATTCTATGCTGTAAGCTCCCAGCTAGTGAATAAAGCTCTTCCTCTTATAAACATGGTGTTTGGATGCTCTTTCTCTCTGTTGGGCCTTGTCTTCCTGCAACAATAACATATATTGTCAACTTAAATTAAGGCAATTCCCATTGACTTCAGTGTTACATTAACAAAGGGCAAGATGTGGGCAATTGAATCCATTTCATTGTTTGGCCAGTGTAGGAACTCACTTATGCACTCACATCATCCTCTCACGCATCCCAGGCCTCCTGGTTTCTCAGATGTGGACAGGGGATGGCAGGAATTAATCTTTCTAGTGGATAAAAATTATATTATTCAACAAAAAGACTGAAAGATAGTAAAAATGTATTTTAGAAATACCTAGTTGATATAGTTAGTTAAATATCATTGTATGTTGATGGTATAGTTTTCACTTACAATGTTTTGATATTACATAACTGCAGCTTTCCTGGGGGGTCACAAAATATGTATTTTATTAAAAATTTACACAAAAACTATCTCACTTTTGAAACTGTACTACATTATTTTATGGTCTTATGCGTAATTTTCTTTCTTGTTTTTTTTTTTTTTTTTTTGAGACAGAGTCTCATTATGTCGTCCTCAGTAGAGTGCAGTGGCATCACAGCTCACCGCAAACTCAAACTCTTGGTCTTCAGCAATTCTTTTGCCTCAGCTTCCCAAGTAGCTGGGACTACAGGCATTCACCACAACCCCAGGGTATTTTTTTTGTTATAGTTGTCATTGTTGTTTAGCAAGTCTGGGCTGGGTTCAAACCTGCTACCTGTGGCATATGGGGCCAGCACCCTAACCTCTGTCTCACTCTCTGCCCTGAGTAGCATACTGTGGCCTCATCATAGTTTGCAGCAACCTCAAACTCTTTGGTTTAAGCAATCCTCTTGTCTTAGTCTCCCAAATAGCTGGGAATACAGGCGCCCACAACAGAACCCACTAGTTTTCTGTTCACTTTTTCTTTTTTTTCTTTTTAGTAGATATGGGTCTCACTGTTGCTCAGGCTGGTCTGGAACTCCTGAGCTCAGGCAATCCACCTGCTTTGACCTGCCAGAGTGCTAGGATTACAGGTATGAACCACTGTACCCGTTATGACCATAATTTTTTTATAACTTGACATTACAAATATACAGGGTGTCCACAAAACTCATGTATGGCACATTACTTTAAATTGCACAAAAACTTTGTGGCCACCCTTGGCCACCCTGTCTATATATATAGATCACTAATTATGGGAATTATTATATACATTTGAAATATAATATTTGAAAATAAAATAAGACTTCATTAATTTAAAAAATAATGGCCTTTTGTATGACTATATCAATTTAATATTTCTTTGGTTTTTTTATTTTTTTAATTATTTAAAATAATATTTTATTCTTTTTCTTTTTTTTTATTTTTATTTTTCTAATATTTGCTTTTACATTTCATCTAAATTTCTTCATGATTTTAATTTTTTTCCTATTCCTGATAATATAAATATGTAAATTAAAAAATTACTAAGTATAGGTTAGTGCCTGTGGCTCAAAGGAGTAGGGCGCTGGCCCCATATGAGGGAGGTGGTGGGTTCTTACCCGGCCCTGGCCAAACCCTCTCCCCCCTCAAAAAAATGACTAAGTATATAGTCCTCTGACATCTATAGGGCTTCTTTTTTTTAAACTAGTAATGAAGCATATGTAACACAAGGAAAAGCTTTCTTGCTGTTTTAAATTTCTTTCAACTGAAATGTGAAATTGTTAAAAGTAAAAGAGATTGAATTGGAATCCATTATTCACATTGTATATGAGAATGGTTGTCCAAAAGTTGATGTAATAATTTTATATTAGACTAAGAAATCTTCCTGGGCCACATATCACTGTGTAGATGGCAGCAGGTGTGAGATGACTACACTATCCAGCATCTAAACCAGGGGTCCTCAAACTTTTTAAACAGGGGTAGAGATCACTATCCCTCAGACCGTTGGTGGGCCAGACTACAATTTAAAAAAAAAACTATGAACAAATCCGTATGCACGCTGCACATATCTTATTTTGAAGTAAAAAAAAAAAATGGGAAAAAATACAATATATAAAATGAAGAACAAATAAAGTTAAATCAACAAACTTACCAGTATTTCAATGGGAACTATGGGCCTGATTTTGGCTAATGAGATGGTCAATGTCCAGTTCCATATTTGTCACTGTTACTGGTAACAAGTGATGCAAGTGTGCAACAGTTAGTCT
>CAUYON010038079.1:0-19477 GCA_963573935.1 Arctocebus calabarensis
CTTTCAGGGACGATTAGGGAGGCATGAGAGAACAGCAAGTCATCCCAATTGCAGCTTAGAGGCTGGGCGAAAAATTTGGTAACCGGCTGTCCAGACATCCCCTGTATAGTTATGGATTTGGGAGATAAAAGACCAGGATTAGAAAGAAGTACAGAAAAGGTTGCTCCAGTGTCCAAAGGAAGTTTTTTCTCGGGGCACTCCACTGTAAGGCAAACCTGGGGCTCTTGAGGGGTGATGACACAAGCTGGAGCCATAAGAATATGCCCCAGGCATTCTCAGTCCAGTTTGGGCTCTGATGGGGTCACTGTCCCAGGAGGCCTTCACCTCTGGGGACAGGAAATTGTTTTCTTAATTTCCTTTTGAGATTGTTCATTGTTGGTGTATAGAAACGTTACCGATTTTTGTGTGTTGACTTTGTATTCTGCTGCTTCATTGAATTCATTTATTAGTTTTAAGAGTTTTTTAATATGGCATCTTCAGCGTTTTACACATACAAGATCATATCGTCTGTGAACAGAGAATATTTTGCTTCCTCCTTTCTAATTTGGATATTTTTTACTTCTTACCTAATTGGTCTGGCTAAAATGTTCAGTACTGTGTTACTGGAAGTGGTGAAAGTGAGCCTTCTTGTCTTGCTCCTGATCTGAGAGGAAAAACTTTCACTCTTTCACTATTAAGTATGATGTTTGTTATACATTTTCATAAATGATTTTTATTATATTGAGGTAATTTTCTTCTATTTCTAATTTTTGAGTTTTTTAAATTATAAAAGGGTGTTGAATTTTTTCAAGTGCTTTTTTAAAATTAATTAAAATAATAGTGTTTCGTTTTTTTTTTTTCTTTTACTGTATGTTTTGGGATATTGATCTTTAACTTTCTTTTCTTGTAGTGTCTCTATATGGCTTAGTATCAGGTTGCTGTTGTCCTCTTATGATGAGTTTGAAAGTTTTCCCTGCCTCCAATTTATTAAAAAACTTTGAGAATAATTGGTTCTTCTCAAAGAAAGAATTAGTTCTTCCTTAAATGCCTGGTAGAATGTACTAGTAAAGTCATCCAAGGATTTTCTCTGTCAGCTTTTTATTTCTGATTTAATCTCCTTTCTTGTTATAGGTCTTTTCTATTCAGATTTGATTTTCGGTTTCTTCATGATTTAGGCTTGGTAGATTTGTGTTTCTAGAACTTGTCCATTTTATAAAGGTTACCCAATTTATTGGTGTACAGAGGTTCATAATCCTCTCCACAACTCTTGTTATTTCTATAGAATCAGTAACAATGTCTGCACTTCTTTTTCTAATTTTAATAATTTGTTTTCTCTCTTTTTGTAGTATACCTAGCAAATATTTTTAATTTTGTTGATTTTTCAAAAAGGTTTTTAATTTTATTGATTTTTCTCTATTGCTTTTTTAATCTATTGCTTTTTTAACCTGTCATCAGGTCTTTTTCAGGGACAGTTTCTAATGATCGATTTTTTTTTCCTTCAAATGCACCATCCTTTTCCATTTTGTGTGTGTGTGTCTTTTGATTTTTTTTTTAAATTGAAAATTGGACAACTGAATCTAATAATGTAGTAATTTTGGAAATCAGATTATCCCTTTTCCCTTTCTGCTATTTTGTTATTTCTTTATTGTCATAGGTTGTCTTCATAGCAAGAATCAGTCTGAGGTGTACACTGAAGGTCTTTTCAAGCCTTTTCTGAGACTGTGCCTCTCCTGGCAGGCACTGCCGCTTTCTAATTTTCTATATATATGCAGTTGCTTTCAAATGCCCTGGTCTTTCATACTCTGGTTCCCAAAATAGAAAAGAAGAGTAATCAAGAGTTGGGGGGTGGGTGTTGGCCCTTTAAGTCATCTGGAAGTTACTTCAGTCAGAAGGGGACAGACTTGCAAAAATGACAGGTGCCGCTACAAGACTGCCTTTGTGTCTGTATCTTTGTGATCAGAGAATAGATCTCTAATACTTAAAAGACTGGGTGCTTTTTATCTGCCATGATTCCTACAAGCTGTAAGTGAGCTGCTATAGGGCTGGGGGTGGATTATTTGCAGCTGCTTCTGTGCTAATTGCTGAAATTGACTAAAATTAACTGAAATTATCATTTGTTACAATCTAAGTGTTTGTGTCTTCTCAAAATTTGTAATAATCCCTAATGCAGTAGCAGTAAGAGGTGGGGCCTTTAGGAGGTTATTGGGTTGTGAGGATCTGCCCCCACAGATGAGATTAGTGCCCTTGTAAAAGAGGCCTGAGAGAACTTGTTTGCTGCTTTCACTGTGTGAGGTTACAGTAAGAAGGTGTGGTCTGTGAGGTAACAGGCCCTCACCAGATAGTGCTGACACCTTGATCTTGGGCATCCCAGCCTGCAGAACTGTGGGAAATTAATTTCTGTTGTTTGTAAGGGATTCAGTCCAAGATATTTTGTTAGAATGGCCAAAACAGACTGAAATATTATCCAAGACTTTTCTCAAAAGTTGCAGTCCTTCAATAGACTCCAGAGTTCTGAACAGTTATATCACACAGATTCTGTGAATGAAGTTGTTGTCTAGGTAGGAGCTAGATTCCTTATGCTTCCGGTTTTGCTGTCCATTTAGAACTTTCTTAGGAAATTCAATTTTATTCCTTTATCAGATGTGAGAATAATTGGACCTTGCCACTTGTTTTAGCCTCTTTAAAGTCAGTTCCCTATGTAGTTATCAGACTCTACCATCTGAATTTACTTTACCTTTAAATCATAAAATAATTTTATTTATTTATACTAGGAAAGAGAGATGCCAAGTGGCCCAAAGTATTCACATTATGTATTCACAGTTTTATCTTTGTAAGAGGTAAGCTTGCTTCAGAAGTAAACTTAAAAATAAGCAAGTTAATTGGTAGATTATGAAATAGTATATATGTTACAAGGAACTATGTATTTAGATAAATTTAGAAAGCCTAACAGGTATATATCAAATTGTTAACAGTGTTTACTTTGGGAGGCTCAGATTATAAAAAAAAAAAACCCATTCTCTCTATTGTTAGTTTTTTTTTTTTTTAAGATCCCAAATTATCAGAAGAAACTTTTTAATTCAAATATTTACATTTAAAAAATTTCCTATTGACTTTGATCAGAATAAACTCAGTTGGATGATTTCCAAGGAGAGTATCATTCAACACTGGTCATCTTTAACTTCCCTTTTCAAGGTTGAACTGTGGTGTGCAGTCAGAATTCTCTTTCCTTTGGTCATGTTTGGTATAGTCCTGACATATGGATAGATTTAAACATTCTTTTTTGAATACCCTTTATCAGTTATCAAGTTCCATTCTAAACAGCATCCACATCCCACCTAGCACATGGTGGATGTTCAATAAATATATCGGACGAATGGCTGCTTGACGACACTGACGCACTTTCACATGGCATTCTCAGGTGGACACCAGTTGTTACATCCTTCTTGTCAGTTTCCAGTGAATGGCTGGGTTATACTTGGGAGGCTTAACATATCTGTTGCTTGTTAATTCTTATGTTTCTTTTTTTATATTTGGAGATATACATTTATTTTAGAGTCTCCAACACTATATCCATTTAATACAGGTGATATCTGTGTACAGAGGAGAAAAATTACATACCAGGGCCTTAAGAACTGTGAGTGAGCTGTAGCAAGTAAACATTCTGGGTTAGAAAAACAGCACCAAGCTGACATGGAAGATCAAAGTGAGTGGCAGATTTGCTAGGCATCAAACTGTCAAGTCTTGACTGCTATGGCTTTACTGTACTTGGAATGCTAACGAAAAGTAAACTATTTCCATGAGCAAAACATCATTAAAAGTTTATTGTACCCAGGGATGAGGTCTGAATAAGAGCAAGAGGAAGAGAAAGGAAGAGGAGAATAAAAAGGAAGCTGAAGAAGGAGGAGAAAGCCTCAGCACCCATAGCTCAGTGTTTATGGCATAGGCCATATACAGAGGGGCTGGTGGGTTCAAACCCAGTCTAGACTTGCTACACAACAATGATAACTATAACAAAAAAATAGCCAGGTGTTGTGGCGGGCTCCTGTAGTCCTAGCTACTTGGGAGGCTGAGGCAAGAGAATTGCTTAAGCCCAAGAGTTAGAGATTGCTGTGAGCTGTAATGGCACAGCTCTCTACGAGGGTGACATAGGGAGATTCTGTCTCTGAAAAAAAAAGAAAGAAAGAAACAAAAAAGAAAGAGGAGAAAGAGACAAGGGGGACATAATGACCTACATCACCAAAATATATGGAAGACTGCAGGTAAATTTTCAGTTGAAAGAAAGAAACAAAAAAGAAAGGAGAAAGAGACAAGGGGGACATAATGACCTACATCCCCCAAATATATGGAAGCCTGCAGGTAAATTTTCAGTGTGACCCCAGACAGACAAATAGGTACACAGTCACTTCACTTTTTGTAAAATTGGCAAGTGCACACAACTTGGGCAGGATACAATCATGCTAAGCACGTCAGGGTTGTCATAGCTGTGAAGCATTGATGGGTTTATTAAGATACAGTAAGATGTAGGCCCAAGGATGAAAGAATGAGTTGAGAGGATGTTATTTCTAGGAGTTGCCAACCCCCAGGAGTCTGTAAGAAGAAACCATGGAGGGGAAGGAACTGACCGAGAAGATTTGGTAACATCAGTGGGGAGTGGGGCAAGAATGACAGGTACCTGTTGAGAATGAGAAAGTTGAGAGGATACTCTGACGGGGAAAAAAAAATAGATTGAAACTAGGAGCATTTTAAGTTTTAAAATATAGAGTCTCATAACTATTAAGTGGGATATGTAAAACATGTATTGTTTACAATCGATAGTCATGATACAGAGACTGCTTTGAGAGGGGGTCATGGAGTCACTTTAGTCATGGACTTGTTTTTGTCACTATTTCTTGCTGCTGCTGCTCTATATTACACCTCCTGCATGCTCAGTACCATTCTGCTTATTTGGCTTCTAATTGTCAGGCCTGATATGGTCTAGTGCCTCGGAGAGGGAGAGAGGGAGAGTGTGAAGGGTGCAGACAGAGCCCCATGAATAGTCTCTGTAGTTGCTCTAAGAGAAAGAGGACCACTCTGTAGCAAGTTCTTGAATTCACTCATAACTCATGAGGCAGCCATGTAAGAATAAAAGGTAAATGTGATAAGGCAGTGATAGGGTAGTAATAATTTTATTCAATTGGATAGCATGTGTGTAGTACAATATAATAGATTAATAGCCACTGCTGATTGTATTAGTCAGTTTTGCTGTGTAACCATCTCAGAATTTCAGTGGTCTACAATACACACATTTCTTTCTTATGTTATGTAAAGGCTGTGAGTGGGTGTTAGGTATGCTTGGGCTGGGGGCCATCTACAAACCCATTCCATGTCCTTCTTATTCTTGAACTAAGCTGAAGGTGCAGCCTCTGCCTGGAACACGCTGTGCCCACAGCAGAGGACCAGAGCACCCGAGACGGTCAGAAACATAAAATATCCAAATCCATTGACATAACCAGGCCTGTTGGTGGGGCAGAGGTGTGCATTCTGCCTACTGGGAGGCGTCACAAGGGTGGAGGTATATAATCTTACAGAGGAAAGAAAGAATAATTGTGAACAACACTAAGATGTATCACATTAATAATCAGCTAGGGCTCAGTTTCATTATCCTTGTCTTTGGGGTACAGAAGTCTTTGATTGCAGCTATGGCAAAGAAAGGCTCTGAAAGTGTCCTATGTCCATCCATTCCTAATTATATCATGTCATTTTAGTACCAAAATTAAAAATGAATTCAATATTTAAAATGCAAATATAATTAGAAATGCAAAGAATACAACAATATTAAAAATGCAAAGGAATGCAAATATAAATTGTGTAATTTATCTTTTTGACATACTTGTCTGCAGAGACTTGTGGTGACATAATTTCATCTTGTTTAGTTTGCAGATAAAAAGATAATCCCTGATACCATGTAAATTATATTGTGGAAAGCTCTTCTAAGCCATTATAGGTGGAAAAAATACCCGTGTTTCCTACTAACACTATCTACTAGTATTAAAGGAAATGGAAAAAAATACAGTTTGACCTACCTATGTCTTTTATTTCGATTGAGTTAGCAATTTACCCCTCAACATATTTTTCTTTGGATTGCTTACTTAACCATTTTAAGATGACAGGCAGCAGTTGTACTTCAGAAGGATGCTATCAGCAATCTCCTTCTTCATAGTAACTATTCTCACTGTAACCAACTTCCCACTGCCTGCAATTGAAAAGTCTAAGATATCAAGGTTTGAAAATTGAGGTTTTGAATTGAAAGGAAAACACCTCAATTTTAACTGTAGTGCAGGACTTTGGTTTTTTTAAACATTATTTTATAGGGATCTTTGTAAGAAATGTTTTCAAATTGGAGGTTACTTTTACCTGATCTCTTTTAGCGAATAAAATGGAAACATTAAGCTTAAAATGCTGTATGTGAATGCGTATTTTGAAAGTGTAATTACATGTATTTTTCATCTTATGTCTTTTACAACTAATAAGAAATTAATGATGTCATCTTATGCCTTTGTTGATTGATGTATTTGAGAATGAAGTAACTAAATGGTATTTCACCATCCTTTGTGGAAGACCAAAGTCAAATTTCGCCTTCACTTTCTCCAATTACTCCAGGCCTTCATGCATTCTCCAAATTGTAATTTTTTTATCCTTCTCACAAAATTGATCATGTATTTTAGATTCTATAATTCATGGAGCAAATTCAGATCTAACCTGTTTATCCTTGTCCCAGCTCTCAGCTATAGGCTTGGCAGGTAGTTGTCTCTAAATCTGTTTGTTGCGGGAATGACCAGGATGATTTGTGTTATTATCTTCTTGCATGTGGGAGTGTTTCTGTCTCCCCAGGATTGTGGGTCCTCGCTGTCAAGAGTCATGCTATAGTCTTTGTTTAGCTCCCTTAGCACCTTGCAAAGTGCTGGTGGGCACACAGGGGACAACTATGTGATATTTGTTGAAATAATTCCTTAACTTCCTTATGTTGGCATCTTCTGTGTCACTGTCTCTGATGATACCAAGTTTAATGTTTCTTTCTTTTTTTTTTTTTTTGAGACAGAGTCTCAAGCTGTCACGCTGGATAGAGTGCCGGGGCATCACAGCTCACAGCAACCTCTAATTCCTGGGCTTAAGCGAGTCTCCTGCCTCCACCTCCCAAGTAGCTGGAACTACAGGCGCCCGCCACAACGCCCGGCCATTTTTTGGTTGCAGCCGTCATTGTTGTTTGGCGGGCCCAGGCTGGATTCGAACCCGCCAGCTCAGGTGTACGTGGCTGGTGCCTTAGCCCATTGAGCCACAGGCGCCAAGCCAAGTTTAACGTTTCTTAATATGATACAGCTGCAACTGCTTTGAACCCAGGACTCTCTGTGTTACAAACACCTGGTCGATGTAGGACTTGCACTCATGAATAGAGGCTATTATAGATATTAGGTCCGTGTACCTGTTCCAGTTTACATACAAATTCAACCTAAAAACAAACATAAGGCACCCATCTTGTTCATAGGGATTCCTTGTATTGAGATCTCACATGGCACCTTGAGTGTAGCAGACAAATTCTTGAAATGAACTGAGCTATTACTCTTAACCACAATTTACTACCACCTGTGTTAATAAACTCTTCATGTACTTGAAACCTAAACAAAATAGCAAACAGTAAATGGGACAAAGGGAAAAATGGGATGATTAGTTTACTGAATAAAAAGACCAATCAATATTTAAAGAATATCATATTGGAATTAAGGATCCTGTAAAGTTGGAAGAAAGGTTTGAGGTCTTTCCAAAACATCCAGGGCATTACAGCCCTTGTAATGTACCTTGTACATCAGAGGGCCTTGGTTCCAGCCCTCACTCTTCCGTGGGTGTGGCCATGGTCTATTTATTTTATCTCTCTTTGCCTCAAATTTCACACTTCTAAAATGATCAGAATCACAGTGTCTGTCTCACAGGATTGTGGTGAAGATTATATGAACTAATGCAAGGAACATCCTTAGCACAGTACAAGGCAGAGTAAGTGCCTAATAAAAGTAAGTTATTATATTGTTGCTATTAATGTCATTTGTCGGACACCTGTGGCATGCAAGAAATCATGGGAAGGATGCACTGAATAAAGCACAGCCTCAGAAGTTCATTACAACCACAACTAATTGTTGTAATAATGACTATTTATTGAGCACTTAATATGTAATCAATACTATGTAAAACATTGAAAACATCATCCCAGTACTTAAAACAACTCTTTGGTTAATGTGGGCATTGAGACTTAGGAAGGCTGAATATCTTTCCCAAGGTCATCCAGCAAGGACGGAGTGGAGTCGGATTCAGATGCTGTTCTCTGCACTGAACCCTCGGTTTATGCTTATTCGTGGGGGCACCTCCCAAACTGATGTCACCAGGGAGCAAGAACAGGGCAAGGGCAAAGTAGGTCTTCTTATTTAGAGTGGGCATTGTGGAAAATTTCCCAGGGAAAGCATAATTTAAAGAGTAGGAAGTAGGAGTGAATTTGTTTGAACCATAAGAATTCATTTTTTTGTAGGTCAAAGTCAAATATTCACTATTTCGTATGGTTCAAAGTAAATAATATTTGTGGTAGGGGTAATGAGATGGGCAAAGTTTTAAGAATGGGGAGTTTCAACTCTTCCCTAGACTCCTTGTTTTCAAATGAGAGCTCCCAAATGTTAGGGAGAAAGGAGAAAATCAGAAATGTCAACAGCTTAGAGTACGAGGGTTCTGGGAAAAAAGGAGAATGAGCCTCTAATTTATCTTTAATAAATTGCTAATGCCATGTTTGTTAATACACAGGTATTTGAGGTCAGTTTTAACATGCTTTTTTATTATTAGCCATTTATATAAAACATAAACAAGTTGCTTAAAACTGTAAAGAACAGTGAGGGCGATGAAGGTGTTTCTACAAAGTTACTCAACATTGAACGAAATACTTTGAGTAATCTAAACACAGCATTCACTATTTCAAGAAGGGGCACATATCAGACACAAGTAACATTGCAAAAAACCCTTCGGTTTCAGATTCACCAAGGAGATTTATTTGACGCAAAAGTATAAGAAATTTATTCCATAGGAGAAAAAGAAAATTTTCTGGTTTTCTGATTGGAAAAATAGAGTCCCAAGCGGGCACTTAGGGAATATTTGTATTTCCATTTTGGGGATGAACTTACCTACTTAGCTGCCCAAGAACGATCCTTTATCTGTAGCACCAACACATCTGCCCTGCACTTTGTTCTGAGTGTACACGACCTGAGTCGCAGTTCTGCAGAAGGAGGTGAAGGTGAAGGTAACCGCCAGGGGCTCCAAGGACAGGGTTCTTTCCAGCCCACCCATTACCAGGCTACAAGGGCTTAAACTGCATCAAAGAAACTATGTTTTATTTCCGGAAACCTCTGGAGATGAGTAAAGGACGCTGGTGTTTACTGGCATTGTTATTAATATACATTAGGCAATTTATTAGATGCTTTACATCCTTCATTTCATTTAGCCTTTCAAGAACCTTATCAATTACTATTCCTGTTGTTATATGATTATTAATGCTATTATTTTTGCACATGTAAACATGGAGGCTTAGGAAAAAAAGAGGCCTACAGTCACATGGCTCAGTTGGAACCCTGGTCTGGCTGTGTTTTCTCTGCTGTCCCCCCCGGTTCCCCACAGTCAGGTGTCTTCCTCCTCCCCTTGGTCTACTCATTGCAGTTCACAAAAATGCTGCTCCAACATCAACCTCTTAAATCAGTAGTTCTCACTCAAGGGTGATTTTGCTGTCAGGGGACATTTGGCAAAGATGGATTATTGGTTCATTCTAGGGTGAAACTGGCAACTAGCAGTTGAGATCAGGGACACGGCCAGACACCTGCAGTGCCCAAGACAGCCCCCTTGGCAAGGAATTTTCCAACTCAAACTGCCAGTAGTGCCAAGGTCAAGAAGCTCTGTCCCAGATCCTGCGAGCGTCTTCATTCCCTCGCTCAGCTCTGTATTTCCTTATTCTGGAAATTTTTGTCTAGCTTCTGACAATCTATTTTTATTTCTAGACAATTAGAAAAACCTGAATAATTAATGTAATCTTCCCATTATCAAACTGTCATTAATATCTATTTGTAGAGGTGATTAGCTGCTAGACACCACACAGAGAATTAGATCCTATTTCTGTCTCTTAGGAGCTTATAACCTCAGGCAGACCGTATCACTGAAGTCCAGAGGAGAAGCTGGCAGGAATACAGCCACGCTAAACCTACACACATCGGTAGGGAAGGCTTTACATCCTCCGAGGTTAATAAGGAAGGGAAAATGTTTTTCTGGTGAGGGGAGCAGAGCCATATCCCTTTGGGGGAGTCCAGGAAAGTCATCCCTTTCTCCCTTCTCAGTGTCAGACAGCCAGGGGGAGGATGATAAATTTCAGAGCCTGCCAGCAGGAGGAAGGAATTTGTTCTTGGAACTTTGTAGATACACAATACACAAGCATAATGTTGGTACATACATCGCATTATTTACTCTTTGAAGCTTTTGCATTTAACTCCATAATTTAAAAGTTACCTTTGATGTGGATTTTCAATTTTGCCATTTAGTTTCTTAAAAAATTATTTGCTGGAGAGATAATGTTACTGTGGTGTTCAATTCAAAAGCTTGAAAGCGTAAATAGTATGAGCATTGTCTTTTTCTTTTACATCTTGTTTTTGCTTTTACTGATGAAAATTCCGCAAACAATCTCAACTCTTTCTTGTACTGTGCTTTGCTCATGTTAACACAGCTACAAGCAAACAGCAATTCAAGTCATCCTCTGTGTACTTGTAGCCCCTTAATTGTTTTAAATTCTTTAAACACAAAGCTAATATGTATTTGCTATTTTTTTTTGCAAAACGGCTTGAGTTGACACTCCTTCTAGAGAGAATAGCTCTATAGATTTTCACAAGGCTCAAGGCAAACATAATTTATGGAAAGATAAGCTTCACAAATCTGGAATTCTTAAATTTCTAATTCCCTGAACATGCGTTTAAAGTGAATTTACCGTCCAAGGCCTTCCCTGATTGCATTATCTCTGAGTGACCACAAGAGGGGGCGTGAGGAACACAATCCTTTTTGGACCTGCAATTCCAGAAACCATTTCCTTCATCACAGCACAGCAGCCGGCTGCATTCTGAGCCAGGAGCAAGGGACCCTCGGAACGGTCACTTGCACGTCTTCTTAAGTTTCTGTCCACACAGAAGAGGGAGAACGGGGCCGCTCTGAAGCCTCCTCATAATTTCCTGTCCCTAGTTTCCAAATGATGCCTAGGGGAGGCTGGGCAAAGTCAGCACAGGTGGGCTCTCAGTGATCGGCTTTTACCAAGCAGGCAACGGCCCAGCTACTGAGTAGAGTTAATCACTCCGAGTTTAAAAGGATTTTCAACAGAGATTTATTTCCTTCTGAAAAGGTCTTGTTGATGATTTAGTTTGCCTTTGGCACCTTCCCTTTTCTTTTAAAATGCTTAGAATGGGGAATGGAACATCAGAGTTGGAGCAAGGCCTTTCAAGTTCTCAGTAAACGTTAGTTGATTACTGTTATTCCTCACCTTTAGGTCTAGGAGCAATTTCCTGAACTGGACACTTGAGCTGAGAGGCCTCTCCGTCCTGGGTGGAATGTGCCTCGTGCAGCGTTACTGGGATCAGGAAGGGATATGGAACCACCCTTCACCGGCTGAATGATACGGCATGACTGTCACTTAGAGGCCACCGGCTGAATGATACGGCATGACTGTCACGCAGAGGCCACCGGCTGAATGATACCGCATGACTGTCACGCAGAGGCCGGCCATCAGGTAGAAAGGCCAGTTATAATTTCTAAGCAGTAAAGGTACCCCAGCCACATAGGCAGTTCAAGGTTTATTAACTTTCAACTGTCCGTGTGCTGACTCTATTGCCTTTATAACAGATTAGAACATCCCCTGCAACTGATTGTTTCTTTATGTCTTGTGGAAAAACAGAAAACATCTTCCTGATTAGATTAAAGTGGTCTGGCACACTGCCCTGAGACTGGGCAAAGTACTCACAGGCCCGTGGCTGTGCCCTGAGAGAGAAAATGGGTGTAAGGATTAGAAGCTGCCTCAGGATTGCCAATTGCGTTTCCCTGTGATACCTGACTAAAAGTTACTCAATTGCAAATGCTCCTCTGCTTGTGATGGTGGTTAACCCATCCTAAGTTGGAAATATCATTAAGTCAAAAATATGCTTCGCATCCCAATAAACCCCCGATAAAATCAAAAGCTTATACGTCGAACCACCCTGAGTTGGGAAAACACCTGTACTTTTGAACGTTAAACAGTTACCTTTGATGTGGATTTTCATTTCTGCCATTTCATTTCTTAAAAAATTATTCAATGAAGAGGTAGCATTACCATGAAGTTAAATTCAAAAGGTTGAAAGGGTAAATCAGGAAAAGTAAACCTCCCTTCATACTCATCACCCTTCCTCCGTATTCATCACCTGACCACACACTGTCCTTCTACTCACACTTTGTTGTATAAAATAAACAGACATTAGTTTTAGGTTTATAGAACAATGGTGAGGAAGGTACAGAGAGTTCCCCATCCCCCGGCTGTCCCCATGCCCCCATGTAAGGACAGCGTCCCCTGCCAGATATCAAGGTCCCAGAGCAGTGGCGGGTTTGTTCCAATCAGTGAACCGGCACTGACACAGCGTCATCAGCTGAAGCCTGCAGGTCACCTTAGGGTTCACTCTTGGCATTGGTGTTGTACAGGATCTGGGAAACATCGTGACACGTATCCAGCCCCACCTATCACACAGAACAGTGTCGCTGCCTTGGAAACCCCCCCGCGCTCCACCGATCCATCCCTCTGAACGTTCGCTGTCTCCACGGTCCGGCCTTTCCCAGAAGGTGGCACAGTCCAGATGACACCCTGTAATCTTTTCGGCTTAGCAATGCGCACGTCGGGTCCCCTCTCGTCTTCACTTATTCCTCTTCACAGACATGGACCTGTGAGTACTTTGCCCAGTCTCAGGGCAGTGTGCCAGAGCACTTTAATCTAATCAGGAAGATGTTTTCTGTCTTTCAGCAAGACACAAAGAAACAATCAGTTGCGGGGGATGTTCTAACGCTCACCCGTTTGTATTCACCTGCTAAAGGACATCTTGGTTGATTTCAGGTTTTGGTGATTACGAATAAAGCAGCTATAAACACTCATGCGCAGATTTTGGGGTGGATTTAAGTTTTCAGATTGAGACTTTTAAAACACTAGCTCTGAGATGTAAAGAAATCTTAACCACTCGGGACGTAGGACTTTCAACATTTTCTCTCTCGCATGCATCCTGTGTTGAAGTTGGTATCAAGCAGCGAGTATGATCCTTGGCAAGGTGCTTTCCATAGAAACATTTCCAGAAATGTGCTCCCTGCTCGCCCCCGGCTGATTCAGTCAAACATTGGTTAAGATGCTGCCTCTGTTGGAATTGACATATTTTCCATTTAATCACTCTTCTCTTCTGCCTCATCCGGGCTGCTCTCCTGACTCTGTCTCTGTGTTGACATAACCGTCCTGGCAGGGTTTCCATTTGGATCACCCTCCCTCTGGCCTTTCCCCAGCCCCACCCAGCACGTTTACCTGCCACCCTTGTACCTATATCACTGGCTGTGTTGATCGACAGTCACCTTTATATTTCCTGAGCTCAGTAATAAGCTGCTGTCTTCCTCTCTTGCCTCCAGAATATTACACAATAATTTGCCTGTAAGAGATGTTGAGTAAACATTTATTGCTGGTGCAAAACAGTGTTGACATTGTTGCAGTTAGGAACTATTTCACTAATCAGATTCCGTGTCCCCTAGCATGAAAGATGCAGATTCGTAAGACACACTGCTCTAAGAGAGACAATAGCTAACATATTTTAATAGTCAGTAGGCATTAGGCGTAACACTCAACATTTTTATGTAAGTTGTCTCACTTCTTCTCATAAAATTCCCCATTTGTTCTTATCACTCCCATTTTACATATGAGGAAACTGAACCTTCATGAAATCAAAGAACTCGCCTGAGGACCTAGGCAAATGGATCGTGTGCTGTAAGAATTCCGAGATTGCACACCAGAGCCCATGGTATGCAAAAGCAAAACAAATTTTAATTTAACTCACCTGCCATATTGAAGTGACTTATTTAATGTAATTCCTCATCATTATCAATTTTCATGTGTGGTTATTCAATTAATGTTTGACTTCCCCCCCAAACAGGAAACGTCATGAAGATAGGGACCACTGTGCTACACAGATGGGTGGTCTCCAATCTGTGATGGTTCCGCGTAGGATTTTCGCCTTTACCGTAGTGTGAAAGTGAGACGCCTTCAGTAGAAACTGCATGGTAAGTGCCCGTACAACTGCTTTCACTTCCAGTACAGTAGTTAATAAATTACATGAGACATTCCACACCTCTTGTATAATAGCATTTGTTTTAGACGATTTTTGTGCAGGCAAATGTAAGTGTTCTGAGCAGGATTGCGGTAGGCTAGACGAAACTATGATGTTCAGTAGGTTAGGTGTGCTAAATGCATTTCCGAATGACAGGATTTTTACTCCCAAATGGGTTTGTTGAGATGTAACTCCATTGTAAGTCAAGGAGCATTATAAGATCAGCAAACTGCCTGGTCCCTCTTAGGTATTTCTAATCAATACATAATCAGCCTTCCTGTGGGTCACCATGCTCATCTCCTGAGGCATCAGCCCTGCTGAAAGAATGAAGTCGAATATGAGTAGTCATCATGAGAATGTGTATTATCATCTCCTGAAACAATGGTGCCCATCCCTGTTCTTTATTCTTCAGATTATAGATCTCTGATGGAGAAAAAGATGCCTGAGGACCTAGGCAAATGGAACATATGCTATAAGAATTCCAAGATTGCATACCAGAGCCTATGGTATGCAGAAAAGAGGACATATTGGGTACAGGGAAGCACATTTTCTAAATAATTTGTATAATATTAAGTATTTAGAAATGTATCTTTAACAATTCTAACCATATTTACATATGTTGATTGCTGAGATTGCTTTACTATATCTGCCCTTAAGTTATCAATTTTTACTCAGAATGGAAAGTTTATGACCCTGCAGCTAATGGCTCAATGTACCTCTGAACCCCAAATGGCTATAGAGATGTGTGAGTTATTAGGACAGTGGAAACAAAAAAGGACTGCATTATTGTACTCTTTTCAAAATCCTTGCACTCCTGGTTTCCTATTGCTTAGCGTTTCAAGTTTTAACTTTTCATCCTGGCATTCAGGAAATTCCATTTTATGACCCTACCTTAAACATTCACCTTTATATAATAGCCCTCAATAGAAACTTTGGTCTACAGGAATGGACTCTGCTGTCCCTCTCTGTGTCGGGGTCATTTCAATCTTCACTTTGCTCAGATGGCATGATTCGCTCACTTTCTTATCTATCTGTACTTTCTCCAGTCCCTCAAGCCAAGGTTAAATGTGGTTTTCTGCTGTCTCCCAATGACTTCAATACAGACTGTGGTCTTGATCATGATTTAGCAGTGTGACTGAGGGATGAGATTCTGATTTAGGTCGAAACAAAGCTTCCTCATTTGCTATCTAGATGGTTTTGAGGGGGCGTTAGTAACTTTTCCAAACCCAGTTTCCTCATCTATTAAATGTAAATAGATAAAATTACTTTATAAAATGGTTATGAGAGTTAACAAAGCTTGGCATGTAAAATGTTTAACAGAGCACCACATAGAAATCAGCAACCAGAGACCATTTTAAATTCTTCACAATTATTTCAAATGTGAAATGACTTTCATTTTGAATAATCGCAGGCTTACGTGCATAGTAATTTCTTTTATACACAACTTAATTGGAGAACAACATGCAGTTAAAGGAAGAAATAATGACCTTGGTGTGCAATCCTTTAATCAAGCCTGTACAATGTTTCAACTCATCGCAGTCAGGAACACACCAGGAAGGCTGCTCTACTGATGGTGGTGATGGGGTAAGCATTTTGTGTTTAATTTTAGAAATGGGAGAATGATGAATGTTTAGAGCCTTTAATAAGAAGCAGTTAAGAAGTGGGCATCACAGTCTGGGAATCATAAAAGAGGCCTGAACTGGAGATGTCAATTTCCAAGTCCTATATCTGGGAGGTAATGGAATCCACAGTCATACTTGGGACCACCTGGCACCTGGGAGAGAGAGTAGCATGTAAAAAAAGAGAACATCCAGGCAGAGGTTATAAACTTTCTTATAGGCTGCATAAAGGGGATTAGTTTGCAAAGAAAGCAAAAGGGGGTGTAGAAAGAAAAAAGCAGAGCAATGCTAGTGTTCACCACCAATGGAAGAGAGTATTTTAAAAAGTTGAACATCTTTGATGCTGCCAAATGCTTCTGAGGGGCCAAATAAGCTGGTGACTGGAAAAAACATTGTGTTTATAACAAACTACTGCTGACCTTTGCAGGAGCTATTAGAGAGTTGTTGAAAGTGAAAAGAGTGGGAAATAAAAGAAACAGAGACATCAGGTAAATAAAATAATTTAAAAAATGACTGTTGGAGAAAGATTAGAGGCTTTGAGATGCAATTTAGAAGAGAATGTTGGCTGTGCTGAGTTTTCTTTTTTTAAGGGGAGAGTTTTGAGCATATTTGAGAGCCCATGGGAAGGACAGATCTGCTATAGATTGAAATGGCCTTCTTACTTCATATGTAGAATTCCTAATCTCTGATACATCAGAATGTGACCTATTTGGAAATGAGGTCATATCAAGTGTAATTTGTTAAGATGAGGTCACACTGGTTGAGGTCAGATTCTATCCAGTATTCAGTATGGCTGGAATCCTTATAAAGAAGCAAATACAAAGACATATAAGCAGGGAGAATGCCATGTAAACATGAAGGCAGACATTGGGGTGATGTTTCTGCAAGCCAAGAAATGCCAGAGATTTCCAGAATGCCACAAGAAGCTAGGTGGGAGGCATGGAATATACTCATTTTCACAGCTCTCAGAAAGAACTAACCTCACCAACACCTTGAGATTGTCAGGTGTCCAGCCTCTGTAAGTACGAGACGGTGCCTTTCTGTTATTTAAGCCACCCAGTTTGTGGTACTTTGTTCTGGAAGACCTAGAAAACTAATACAAGATCATAGGAAGAAGATGACCATACAAAGGATAGTTGAGAGGGTAAGTTTCTCAGTGAGGACAGGGTCCAAATTGGTAAGCAAGTCAATAGAATCTATGCGATGAGGGCAGGCCTGTGTTTGCTATTGAAAAGGGGAGCAACCTCCCCTCTGATGACTTCTATTTTCTTGTAAACTGGGAGGAGAGATAGTCGATGAAAATGCAGGAGTAAAAAGGGGAGTTTTGAGGACCTATGTGAGTTGGCCATAGGGTTCAAGCCACCCATGATCTGCCCTGTTGCGTAAGTCTCTTCAGTGTGCCCAGCTGTGGGGTGAAGTCATGGAAAAGTGGACAGCTGAATCGCCCAAGAAAGGACTCTAGCAGGACAGGACCCCAAAATATAAAGCGTCAAGACATGTTAGTGAATGTTATCCAGTCTCTGGAATCTGAGCCAGTTGAAGTCAAAGGATAGAGCTGATGGACTTGAAGAAAGTAAAGGAGTGCTGAGAAGTTTGCGGAATGTGTGCAGTCGGAGAAGCTGAACAGCCAGGACAGGCTGTGGAGGGTGGAGCCAGGTGATTTCGGGTGACGAGGTTGAAGACATGCCTGGTGGAGGGGCTGGAGCCAGCCAGGGAAGGGGAAGCAGATGAAAAACGGGGAGGCTTGAGCCATGGTGGAAGGGGGCAGATCTTTTTGCTTCTTTGACAAATGATCATAGGAGGCTTACGAAGTGCTGAGCACTACTCTGAGTACTGGAATAAAACTATGAACTAAACAGACAGAGCCTCTGTCAAGAGGTAAGCAATAAAAAGATGTAATATGTCAGACACATCTGACTGTCATAGTGCATTAGAAACAGCTGGAGTGGGGCACTGTGTGGATCGTGTGCCTGTGCGTGCGTGCATGCGTGAGTGTGTGCGTGTGTGTGTGTTGCTATGTTAAGAAGGGCAGTCATGTCATACTCCCTGATGAACTGATGTTCAAACACGGACCTAAAGCAGGTGACAAAGGAAGCTATGTGTCTACCTGGAAGGACAGTTCAGAGAAGGAGAAAGGCAAGTGACGATGCCCTGAACCCGTGCGCACGATCTTACATGGTTCACTTGATACAAATTGGTGTTATTCAAAGTGTTCCTCAATATTTTTGTGAGTTTCTTATGGGGGTCCACGCAGAGGAGACCTCTCAGTGTTCACACAGGTGTCCTCACAAGGGATTTACAGGGGTCCCTGATGTACCCTCTGGTTGCTTCTGCTCCGGCCACGCTGCTTCCTCCCCTGCCCAACACCCCAGCGGGCCTGTGTCCCGTGGGGCCCAGCTGGCCTCCCTGCGATGATATCGGATGTTTTGCTGGCCTGCCGGGGACGGGGATACTTCCCATCTGGGGTGCAGAGGCTCAGTGTCCTTGCTCTTGCCATGCCCCATGTGGCTCTAGGACTTGATGACTAATGTTCGGTTGGTGGTCCCCCATCAGTACCCCTTCTCTGCACTAATGACACTGCCATTTCCAACTCTGGTTGGTGGCAAAGACTTCTGCTCCCACCTCCCCTGTCTCCTTCTGGAGGTTACGGGCGGACACATCCATCACTGGAGACGTTTTTCTAGAGAGAGGAAGGAAGTCCTAGTCAAAGTCTAGTCTCATTTCCAGCCCTGGGAACAACCACTGGACATATTAATCAGCATCACTTTTTTGCAGCAGAGAACCTGACACCCACCAGGGCCTGGTATTGTCATGACTCCAGAGAAAAAGTCGAGACCATCTGACATTGGAACATTTCTCTAGGCCTATGTTATTTGGTTATCGTCACAGTTACCTGTTTACTTTGGGGAAAAATTATAATATTTAAAGAGCAAAAATCAGTTGTGTCAGTATTTAAAGCTTTATTGTATACCCATAAGTAGCCTCCTGGTGCATTCAAGTGGAGTTTGAGAGATAGCAGTGGCAAAATTAATGTTTATATGGGTAGATTAATTTAAAAACTCATCACAGGAACTCAGTATTTAAAAGGATAATAAAGGATGATTTTGTAACATTAAATTAAGAGATTAAATGTCTCTTTATTTTATTTTTTTTTTATTTTTATTAAATCATAATTGTGTACATTGGTGTAATCATGGGGCACAATGTGCTGACTTCATATGCAATCTGAAATATTTTCATTGAACTATTGAACATAGCCTTTATGGCCTTTTAATCACTATATGAAGACATTTATATTCTGCATTTAGTAATTTTCACTTGTACCCTTCTAAGATGCACCGTAAGTGTGATGCCACCAACCCCCCCAAATGTCTCTTTATTTGCTAAGCAAATGTATTCTTTTCATATTTTTCAGTTACAATAAATCGTATTTTCCTCTGTACTTCCGCATGGTGTGAGCATTCCTGTGGG